>CAUYRH010117816.1:0-29339 GCA_963574655.1 Perodicticus potto
GGGCACAATGTGCTGACTTCATACAATCTGAAATATTTTCATTGAACTGTTAAACATAGCCTTCATGGCATTTTATTAATCACTATATGAAGACATTGGTATTCTGCATTTAGTAAGTTTCACCAGTACAACCTGTGCCTCTTTAGATGACAATTTAAGCCATTCACATTAATTGAGAGTGTTGATAAGCTTGGTAGAATTTCGGGTATTGAGTTTTTCGAAAGACCAGTGGATATTTTTAAACCTTTCATCACTGTTCACCACTGTGGAAGTTGGAATTTGATCAAAAGATTCTGTGTGAGTTTACTTTTGTGGTGAAGGATTATGCTGGTCATTGTGGAGGACAGGTCTGAGAATATCCTGGAGAGCTGGTTTAGTTATGGCAAATTTCTTCAACATGTGAATGTCATTGAAGTATTTAATTTCCCCATCATAAATGAAAATCAGTTTAGCTGGATACAGGATCCTGGGTTGAAAGTTATTTTGTTTTAGGAGATTAAAAGTCGATAACCACCCTCTTCTGGCTTGAAAGGTTTCAGCAGAGAGATCTGTAGTCATTCTAATATTCTTCCCCTTGTAGGTCTGGCTATTTCCCCTTACGTCTGGCTGCTTGCAGAGTTTTCTCCTTCATATTAACTATAGTGAAGTTAATTACCATGTGCCTGGGGGTTGTCTTATTTGGGTTGAGTTGTGCTAGGGTTCTGAAACTATCTGATATCTCAATTTCAGTATCTCTTGGCATGTCTGGAAGGTTCTCTTTCATAATCTCATGAAGAAGAGCCTCTGTGACTTGTGAAGCTACTTCGTCACCTTCAGGGATCCCTATAAGGCGAATATTGGTTTTCTTTGAATTATCCCAGAGCTCTCTGAGAGAATGATCCAATTTTGCTCTCTACTTCTCTTCCTCTTTGAGCGTTTGGGAGCATCCAAAAGCTTTGTCTTTGATGTCAGAAATCTTTTCTTCTGCCTGTTCCATTCTGTTACTGAGGGATTCTACTGTATTTCTCATATCTTGGAAGGCTGCATCTTCTTTTCTCGATGTGTCTAAATCTTTGGTCATTTTGTGTTTGAATTCATTGAATTCTTGAGACATCTTTTGAATTATTCCTAGAATTTCTAACTCCAACTTACTTCCATTCTGTTGATCTTATTTGCCATCTAAATTCTAAATTTAATTTCTGACATCTCAGCCAACTGTTTATGAATGGGATCCTCTGGTTTGGCTGGTTTCTCATTCCTTTGGGGAGTTGAACTGTTCTGATTATTCATGTTGCCAGAGTTTTTCCGCTGATTCTACCCCATGATTGTTTTTTACTGTTTAGCTAGATGAGCAGGTAAGGTGAAATTGGATTGGAGACTTCTGAGGTTGTGGTTGACCAGCCCTTCACCAAGGAACTGGAACTAGTGACTGCAGCTTTTCCTCTACAATTTTGCAAAGGACCTGTATAGTACTACAGTCTGTGACTCTAGAGGCCTGTTTTGTGTAGTGCAGGTAGTTGGCTCTGTCTTGTATTCAGCTGATCTCTGTCCAATCCTAGTGAATCAGTGACTCTGGGTTGCAGTCTCAGCTTTGGAGAAATACAAGCAACTAGGACATCCCATTCTCCACAGGTAATACTTGGAAGAGGAAAATCAATCCTTTCCACTATAACAAAACTGGGGTACCACCTTGGATGGTCCTTGGGTGATTTGTCCAGTTTAAGAGTTCCAAGCCAATTGTCCCAACAGCACCCACTCTGTAGATGGAGAGTTAAAAATGGTACCCAGCAACTAGAAATTAGGAATCTACTGGTACCTCAAGTGTGGCTTGGGCACCTATGGTGCTCTGAGGAGTCAGAATGGTTCGTCCAGTAGAAGGTTTGGAGCAAGGGGGTTGATGCCTCTTTCCCTACCATGTTTACCCTTCATCACGGAATTTGGTAACCCCAGTCTCTGGTAGCCCCACCAGCAGTCTCTGTTAACTGAGTCTCGGTGGACCAGTTCTGTCCTATAAGCAAATGTGCCAGGGCTATGTGCCTGCCAGAGTCAAAGTAAGATTACTGCCTCCTTCTTGTGTTTACACCCCTCTTCCACTATCCAGCAGGGGAAGATGAAGTCTGCCTGCCTCAGGCACTCAATGGCAGTTGGAGAAAGTTCCATCTGAGCTCAAACTAAACCTGAGGATATCCAGACAGCAAAAGAATTTCTCCCTCCACCACCGCACCTTTGTTGCCGCTGTTCTGCTGCTCTGGTATCCCTATAGGGCAAGGTCTGGTTCTCTCTGGAAGACCACAGAGTTGGGGAGATGACTCTCCAAAATTAGACCCCAGTAGGATTACTCTATTAATGCTAATGTTGGGTGGGAGGTGTCTCTAGTTGTATTCGTGCACCTCAGCATTTCCCAAGTCTCTACCCATAGTGCAGAGACCCAAGCCTACACCTGTTGCTGAGATACACTTTCTCAGGGTCAGGTCAGTCACTTTTCCCTCTATCTCTTTCTGTACTGTTACTGCATTCACAATACAGCATAGCTGCACTGCCTCCGTCTATGCAATGCCCACTCCTAGCCAAGAAATGCAGACATTCTGGTCTCTACAGGGGTTGGACTTAGACTGCCAGGTCAGGGGGGAAGGGTAGACTGGAAGTATAAGGTTGCAAGGAAAATATTTGTTCAAACTTCCTGCCAGACAAGGCTATTCCTGGCCTCACAGCAGGGGTCTCTGGAGAAGGAGTCTCAGCTTCCAGTGATTCCCTCCGGTGGGGTGAGGGAGGAGAGCTTCAGTTCATCGCTCACTGGTAGAGATCCCAGAGAAAGCAAGTAACTCTCTTAGGGGTTGGGACGGACACATGTCCTCTTTGGGATGGATGTGTACCTGAAATTTGTTTCCTTGGAGTCCAAGCTTGCCTCAGCAGGGAAGATGTGCAATTATTTATCTCTTCTCTCAGCTTGCCTCCCCTCCTTTGGCTTTGTTGGGTTCTTTCTCGCCATTATCTCTCCCTCTGGACAGGAGCTTCTGTTGAAAGCTGGCTCCAGTCAGCTGTCATCTCCCATTCCCCCTTGTTCTTATTGAAAGTGGAAATTGGAGTTAGGGAAAGTAGCCAACCTGAGGATTTAGCAAAACACAAAACACGTTGAAACCAAACAAGCAAGTAAATAGACAAAAAGGCTAGCAGACACACAAGCACACAGATTTATGGACAATCAGAAATCAAATAAACATACAGACAAAGAATAACTACAAGAAACATAATGATAGTCACAAAATAATTAGAAAAAACCTCTAAAAATCTGACATAAGCACTCTTAGCAACCATAAAAAGGGAAGAGGAAGAGAAAAAAATAGTATTAAAAAATTCATAATAACTCCTACATGAAAAGGGTGAAAAATAGAAGGAAAAAAAGGCTCCAACCACAAAATATCATTCATATATATATTATAATATACAACTATACATATGATGTAGGGGTGAACTTTTTGACACCAGGTGGTGCTGTGAGTGGTTCCCAGGCTTATAACTGATTAACAGTTTACATTGTTGCAATGGTTACCATTGTACCTGGCTGGTAGGAGGAGGTGCCTGTGGTAGTTGCCATTTCTGAAATTTCAAAATATGTCTGTTTCCTAACTGGCTGCCTAACCTCGGCTGTCCTGTTTCAGATGGCACCCCTATCTGACCTCCAAATTCAGTATAGGAGTCCACCCTTTACCCATTTTTCCACTTAGCTCCTAGTTTCCCCTCAAACTGGGAATTGTAATCTTCCGTGGGGGAGGGGCTGGTTGCTGGGGCGCCTGCATTGAGACTTTTCAGTCAGTCTCCATGGCTCAGGATTACACTTTTGAATCCAGCAATCCACCAATTCGCTGCACACCCCGAACTGCCAGTCTACACCAATATTCCCCACCAGGAATGATCTAGTCCATTCATTCACACCTGCTATTCTGGGAAAAGGTGACCGTGGTAGTTGCCATTTCTGACATTTCAAAATGTGTCTGTTTTTTAGGTGGGATCCTTTCCCCTTAATTTTCTATTGGGCTGCCTAGCCCCCTGCCACTCAGAATGGCACCCCTTTCTGGTTACCAGATTCTGCTCAGGAGTCCACACTTCACTGAACTTTCCACAAAACACCTAGTTTCCCCGAACTGGGAACTGCAGTCCTCCATGGGGGAGGGGCTGGTTGGTACCGCCTCTGTCTGCCGGCTGCTCGGGGCTGGTGCCCCTTCAACAGTGGCATGGAAATTTCTCTAGCAGAATCCATGGCTCTGGGTTACACTTCAAGTCCAGCAATCCACCATTTTGCTGCACACCCCTAGCTGCCTGTTTACACCAACACTCTACATGGGGAAAGATCTAGCCCCCTCACTCTCGCTTGATGATTTGGGAGAGTTGGGCTAAACATCCATCCCATTCGCCATCATGCTCTGCCTCTTGCCAAAAATTTTAAATATTCACTCATACATAGGTACAGATACATTCACATACACAAGCTCTCCAATTAGTTGATACAGTCATATGTTAATAAGCTCAAATAAATACATATGACACACATTACTCGCATGAATATTCTACCATCCATGCACCCACACACAAATTTACACATACAAATTATACACACATTTACTTAAATATTTAAATGTTGTTACTCAACTACACTGTTATACATACAGGTAACTTATTTGTCATGGATACACATGCTCACATATATGCACATGATCATTTATTCATATTAACATGCTTACAGTTCACTCATTACAACACATTAACAATTCTCATTCACGTAGGCATACATACATTCACACACTTTCACTCATTCACTCAAATATGCTAATACATCGTTCATTCACATAAGCATCATCACCCATTCACTCACACACAAGATAATGGCAACAAATTAACTCACACACCAAACACACTCATTACATTTATACATGCATACTTACACATTCACTAACCCATGCGAATTTTCATATTATAAACAGTAACATATATATCCACTTGCATGGGAATTTTTGCTCACTCACCAAAAACTCACACATTCACTTTCACATAGAAAACATTTACATTCACTCACATCCACATGCTTAGACATTACATTACATAGATCTGCTCAAATGTTATCAAGATCACACAAAAATGGTGCTTTCACTGTGGACAAACATCCAAACATGCACAGAGAGGCTCACAAATTCACTCATATAGATTGGTACATGAAAAGATTCAATGAAAACTATAAACAGACTTACATATAAATTGTTATACATAAGCATTACACATACACACATCCTAATACATTCACTCACTAACAAAACACTGTGAAACATTGACTTACCAAAACATGCTCTTTAACCCACTCACATACAAAGACACAATCAAATACATACATATAGATAATTACAGTCATTTTTTTCACACAAACATGCCCAATTATTCATTCACATGAGCATGCAAACAAATTCATACACATAGAGACATTAATAAATACACTGAGATGCTCTGACATGGCCAGTTACTTACGACACACGAATATGGTTGCAGTCAGGAACATCTCATATGTACACTTTTAAAAAAGAATTTCAGGTTAATGTGAAGGTACAGACTTCCAGGTCAAAATATTTGATTTTGTCAGGTGGACTCCTTCTTGTGGTTATGTCCTGCACTCAAAAGGTGGGCCAAACACACCCATTCCATGCCCATTCAGTGGGAGCACTCCATCCTCCCTCCTCTGTTCCCCTTCCTTGTTTCAGGGTTGATTGGTACACCTATGCTTCTTTCTTTCTTTCTTTTTTTTTTTTTTTTTTGAGACAGAGTCTCACTCTGTCACCCTTGGTAGAGTGCTATGGTGTCATGGCTCATAGCAACCTCCAACTCTTGGGCTTAAGTGATTCTCTTGCCTCAGCCTCCCAAGTAGCTGGGAATACAGGCACCTGGCACAACACCCGGATATTTTTTTTGTTGTCGTTGTCATTGTTTTTTAGCAGGCCTGGGCCAGATTTGAACCCTGCAGCCTTGGTGCATGTGGCCGGTGCCCTAACCACTGAGCAACAGGTGCTGATCCTACACCTATGTTTTATCCCCAGTGATAACATGGGCCAGAACACCATCTTGCCTTTCCAAAAGGTCATGGCAAACTTTGACTCTCCTTTCCTTTTATTCATTGGTGAGCTCTTTTGGGACCATTTTTGCACATATGATTTTTGGTTAAAATTTTCCTGTTTCTTTGTCAATGTTCACTTGGTCTGCCATTTTTCATGCAGCTGATGTTTTGATGCACAATTAGATGAATTTTTACAATATTTTCATCAATTCTGCTCATTGATGGCTGCCCTGACCTTTGTCCATCATTCCCCCCTCAGAAAAACATTTAATTTTTTGTCCACTGCCGTTTTCCTCATGGCATTATCCTCATAAACTTGGACTAACATGTCCCTGATTTCACTTGCACTCTTGCCAAGTTTAGCAACAAATTTAGTGTTTGTTTGTTGCTCTAATGCAGTGATTTTCAACTGGTGTGCTACAGTGCACTAGTGTGCCATGAGAGGATCTTAGGTGTGCGGCAGTTATTTTTAAGCATCATGAATTAAATTATTTTCAAAAGGTCAAAGCATAGTAAGCATATTCTTTTTCTTTTACTACTTTTTTTGGATCAACATAATTTAATTGCGCCACAAAAGTTTATAGGTTCAAGTGTGCCATGAGATAAAATGGTTGAAAAACAGTGTTCTAAGTTAATCTCCAGCATTCTCATGGCAGCATGCAATAACATGGATGCTTGGCAGATGGAGAAAGGGCATGAGGCTGGATCTCACCCAATGTGCACATTGTGAGGGTGTATAACCCGCCCCTAGGGTGAGGGGCTCTTTTACAAAAGAAATTTTACCCTGGAAGTGAGACAATGTAACCTAAAAATTTGTACCCTCATATTAGCCTGAAATAAAATATAAATTAATCAAAACAACAATTGAAAAAAAAATGCAACAGCAATAATGAACAGCACTCAGCAAAATACCACCATATATCAGCATGAACACAACTGGGAGACACTGAGATACCAAGGTTATGAAACCTTACCATGCTGTTTGTGCAGTGCTGCCAAAGTAAAGATACAGTGGCAAGTTGGTGAACTTAATTGTCAGCCCTTGTATGCATACTGGCACATTCAATCCTTCACATAAATATGCTAACAAAATTCACTCAGTTATATAAACATATCCATAAATTCACTCATACAGGGCCACAAATATAGACACTCAGATTTCCTGACTCACACATTCACTTACATATACACAGTAACACTCTGAAATTAGAAACACGCTTATATTTAAACTCACACAAAACATGCTCCCCTCCACCATTACGCTTAAACCTTTGCAGAAGAAAATATTCTCACATGCACTTCCACTCACCCACTCATGTTTCACTTACACAAATAGACTCACGCAATAACTAGCAAGCATCAGTGAACCTGATATACATTCACTCACTCACATAAACATGCTGACATCCAGGCATATGGCCACAAATTCTGGCAGACCTTTGAACACTCTCTCATTTACAAAACATGTTTCAACATTTGCTCATTTCAACATGCTCGTAAATTCACTCACATTCAAAGATACATGTGCATTCACGTGCACATACTGACACATTCACTGCCTCACAAAAACATGCTCAAACATTCATAGTCATATAACCATGCACACAAATGAACTCACACAGCAACATAAATATATACAAACAATTTGGTGTTCCTGTTTGTGTATTCTCTTACATATTCACTGTGATATAATGAATGTGTTCACATAAACACTTATACCCCAACCTGGTCACACCTCTATGACATTGTAACATCACTCACAGAATTAAATACATTCACATACACTCACACACACTCATATTTCATTCACACAAATATACTCAAACCTTATATAGCTCACAGTAATAAACTTGGGATGTATTCACTTACTTGAACATGCTAACGGTCAGGCCCATGGTCACACATTCAAGCATACACTTGAAAACACATTTATTTTATCACTAATATTGCATGCTAACACACTTTCATATATTCATTTTAAAGAACATACATGCTTACAATCTCATACAATTGCTTTTTAACATTATCATGCTTAGAAATCACTCATTCAAGTGTACATACTGGCACATTAACTCACACACAAAGACTCACATATATTCACACTTGTGCTCATCCATTCACTTACTGATTCACATGAGTATTGTCACACATTCACTCACATGAATTAATCCTAAACTGATTCATACACTGGACATATTATATGTACACAATCATACATTTATCCACAAAAATTACAGTTTTCACAAAGAGTAGCATGCTCATAGTTGCATGCTACAACTGTTTAGAATCTCACAAATTCATCCTAATACATAAACAAATATGTTCATGCACAATCAGTGCTCACACATTAACTGACAAATATATTTGAACACTAATAATATCATACCATAGACACACATACTTATTGCACAAACATGCTAATGTACATGCAGTTGCTCATGAATTCACTCATACAGATAAGCACACACAAATACCACAAAATGCACATGCAATAAAACAGTCTTCATCCTGAACACTGTCCATGTATACACTGGCCCACACATGGCCAAATATCTACATATATGCTCACACATACACTCAATCATAAAACGCACATTGATTAATCCATAGAAAAATGCTCAAAAATTCATTCATGTATGTAGAAATTCTCAGATGCACTCACTCATATACACTGCTGCATTCATTCCTGTAGACAAACATGCTCAAACGTTCACTTAATTATATGACCATGTTCCCAAATTATCTCAGATATACAAACATGCAGAGATGCTCCCAAGCCTATTCACTGACACATTTACATACTCAAATTCAGGGCACAGGTTAGATGTATACTTGCACAAAACATGCTCATGCTTATCACGAAACTGAAATTTTTAATCACAAATACATGCATTCACATGCACTCACATGTACATGCTCACATAGTATTCATGCTAATACAGTCACATATTAACTAGCTCATAAAAATGAACCTGAAAAATATTCACTAACACACAAACATGCTAACTTCCATACTCATGCTCTCAAATTCACGTGTTCATATAAATACATAAAACATTTAGTTCAACACTCAAGTATTGTCACACTAACACACTTTAAGACATATATTGTAAGTTCACAAATTCATTCTCACAAATGCACATGCTCAAATATATATATACACACACATACACACACATGCTCACATATTAACTCATGTTAGCAGACTTACAATTCACTCAAATGGAATAGTGAAAAATGTGTGTGTGTGTGTGTGTGTATATATATATATGCAATACTCCTATGCATTCATATCTACATGGTCACACATTTAGTTAATATCTTCTCACCTTCACTCACATGAGCATGATTTTACATACACTCATGAACATGACAGGTTCATTCACATGTATAGACAAAGATATTCACACTCACACTCTGACATATTCACATGCTTCATACAAATCATATGAGCATGCTCACAAATTCAGTGACACAAGAACACAAAAATATATGCTCAAGTGCTCCCACTTGTCATTTTACTTATGGATATTATCATGCTGACAGACATGATCATGCTCACATATATGCTTACACACAAACATGTTCATAATCACCAAAAATTTCAAACATTCACTCATATATAGATACATTCTATACTCATGATCTCATGTAAACAGTATCCTTACACATTAATGAACTCACGCGAAGGAACATAATAAACACCCTATATACAAATATGCTGAAATCCATACATATATTCACAAATTCATGCATCCAAATGAATACATAAAATATTTCTTACTATTTTGACTCTCCAGTATGTCACACTAATATATGCTTAAATGTATAATATCCCATATTTGTTTTCATGACTGTACATGCTCACATATATTCACACTCTGACATTTACTCACATTAGTACACTTAAAGTCATTCGCTTGAACATATGAATAAGTTTATTATCACACATAGACATGCAGACATTCATATCTGCCTGCTCACACATTTACTCTTTGAAACACATATGTTCACACCTTCCTGCAGTTTCATAAGCCATGATCACATATTCAGTCACTCGCGTGAGCATACTCACAAATTTACTCTAGTACATAGATATATCAGTTATGCTCACATGCCCATACTGACACATTTGGTACATCACACAAACATGGTCAAACATTCACTAAATAATATGAGCATGCTCACTATTTCGCTCAAATGGGACCCACATATGTACAACTAGATGCTCCAACTCACATATTCATTTGTGCATGTATACTATGTACATAAACAGGAATATGGTCACATTCACTTGGATGTGTACATGTTCGCACACACCATGGGCTTTATCAAAAACTCACAAGGGCTTTATCAAGCACTCACGTTCATATATGTGATCACAAATTTGCTCATAAAACAAACATGTTTATGTGCACATACACATTCACTTACACATGAATATGAACAGAAACATGATCACTTATTCACATGTACATGGACACACAACCACTACAAAGCTCACACACAAATACACTCACTGTGGGTGCCCATTGCTCAGTGGTTAGAGGTGCTCACAGGTGTGAGTGGTTAGTGCTCACAGGTTAGCCCTGTGTACCAGGGCTGGCAGGTTTGGATCTGGCCAGGGTCTGCTAAACAACAACAACAACAACAACAACAACAACAACAACAATAACAAAACAAATACATTCACTATACTCATACATTCTTTCACACATGTATGCTTTTATAAGATCACATAACATAAATATACACATGTACATGCTCACATATATCTACATGCTCACAATTTCACTGAGGCAGATGAACATACACAAATACTCACTTAAATACACAAATATGCATGTAATAAAACATTCTTACCCATTTATAGGATAGCACATTCACTGTCACACCTAGACATGCCAACCTACATGCTAAGGTTCACTCATTAATTCATTCTCATTGAACACATTAATTGATTTACTCACACTTAGATATAGTCATATATACTTATCCATATACTCACATTTAACAACCACACAAATATACTTTAATAAATATTCTAAGACAAATGAAAGTGCTTACACGTTTTATTCACTCACTCTAATATACTTACAGAAAGTCATTCACACATTCACTCATGTGTGTTAGCATTTTGACACATTCACTTAGACACATAAGCATACATACATTGGGTAGGCTTTTAAATACACATTGACACATACATTCAAACACATGAAAATACTTAAAGATTTCCTCACACACCTAGAAACCCTCACACATAATCACTTGTATAAGTTAAGATACAATTGCTTAAGTACATGTTCTTTTTGGGGTTTTTGCAGTTTTTGGCCGGGGCTGGATTTGAACCCGCCACCTCTGGTACATGGAGCTGGTGCCCTACTCCTTTGAGCCACAGGCGCCACCCTTAAATACATGTTCTTATATAAAACATGTTCACTGATCATTGAGACACACATACATACTCTAATATATTAATGAAATCTCAAATATAATTACCTGCATGATAACACTCACATATTCACCAAATCATTAACAAATCACATGTTCACTTACACGTAGAAACATGTTCACAAATTTCCTCACATGCATGAACATTCTTATATTCGCATACATATGCCAGCACATTTACTCACACAAACATGCCTATACATTAACAATTGACATAAAAATGTTATACATGTTCACTCCCACATAAGAACATGCTAGCATCCATGTGCATGATCACAAATTCACACATAGACATGAATACAAAATATTCACATAAGCAATCATAGCACAATAACCCATTCTCAGATATGTACAAAGACACATTTACTTTCAATGGTGTACATTCAAATCTACTGACAAATTTACTCACCCAAATAGACACAGTCACGTATCTGCACACCAACATGCTTACTCCTTGGCTAACTCTCAGAAACATACTCATACACTCACTCACTCACAGGACTATGATCACATTTACTCTCTAATACAAACATGCTGAGAAAGTTAAAAAGATTAACAAAAACACTCAGATACACTCATATGCACACATTGGCACATTCACTCCATCATATAAACATGCTTAAATATTTATTCAATCACATGAGTATGTTCATAAATTTACTTACACACGGACTTAAATGCATACATACATATATATATGCTCTCACATACCTATTTACTACATATGTATTCATATGTGCACCTCAAGAAAATGCACATGTATGCTCTCACATACCTATTTACTACATACATATTCACATGTGCACCTCAAGAAAATTCACATATATATACATATGCACAAGAAGTTCATTGTCGGGACCCCTATGGCTTGGTTTCAGTCACTACAGGAAGGAACCAGGCGTGACACAGATTAGAAGTTCAAGCTTGTGGGAGGCGGGCTAACCTTAGTTGCAGGGTAGCCCTGAGCTCCCTCCGCAACGGCTATTTATTAAGGTTATACACAACAGGTGTGGAGAGTTGAGGTAATTGACATAAGCAGGTGTGGAGAGTTCAGGTAATTACATATGAGGGCTTCCTGCCTAAGGATTGCGACATGCTCTCCTCACGTGTTCTTTCCCCCCAACCCTCATGAAGAACTACTAAGCATCAATGTTTAACACATGCTTACTAGTGAGCGACTGACCTTATCTCATTCCGGAACACTGAGTTACTTGGGGGAGTGCCCCCAAGTCAGGAAACGTCTCTAGGCTTGCCAGGAGACTGTCCTGTTCTCAGCATTTCCTTTTAGTGTGATAAGAATCAGTAACTGTCCTTTGCAAGCATGGTGTTCAGTCCTCTACAGTTCATACATTCACTTATACATGTAAGTACACTCACAATCACTCCCACACATGCTTACACATTCTTTTGTGAAAATATACTCACATTCATATGATCACACAAAGGAACACATACACATTCACCTACCTACATTTGTATCCTAAAGAATTTTCATACATTCGTATCCTTAAAAATTTTCTCTATCTTTTTGAGATAGAGTCTTACTTTGTTACCCTTGGTAGAGTGCTATGGTGTCACAGCTCACAGCAACCTCAAACTCTTGGGCTCAAGGATTCTTCTTGCCTCAGCCTCCAGAGTAGCTGGGACTACAGGTACCCACCACGATGCTTGGCTATTTTTAGAGATGGGGTCTCACTCTAGCTCAAGCTAGTAAAAAACTTTTTAAGATGAGCACATAAACATTCAGTAAACCCCATAAATTTACACATAATAAAATACTCCTGCCATGAACAGGCACACACTGTTACACATATATACGTGCATGCTCACATATGTACACAGGGCTCATATATTCTCTTATTCACAAAGCAGAGTCATCCATTCGCTTGCTTAAACAAACATCCTCACAAGTCTAGGTCTGTACATAAACATAGATACACCTGTATACACACACTGACACAGTCACTAATTCATATAAGCATACTCAAACATTTCCTTAATCACATGAATTTCTCATAAATTGAGACACTGAGACAAAATCACATACATTCAGATGTTCACAGTCACATTCATTTAGACATGTGCATAAATAGACACATTCACATTCATTCACAACATTGACTCATTCATTCTCACATTTCACACACATGAAACTGTTTTCATTTACTGTGAAGCTCAAACATTGTCTCCCACTCAACTCATTACACTCCCATGCTCCCAGTTCTCTTACACAGAAATATAAACATATGAACAAGCTCACACAAATGAACACGATACACATTCACTCACATATGTCCATACTATCATCCATACACATGGTCGCAGATTCACTCTGACATGCATATTTACTTCCACATGCAAATACTATACACTAACATACTCTCAGATGTGAACAAGTTCAGTGTCTACTCTCACAAATAGATTTGCTCACTGACACTTCATTTGTTGGCACCAACTGTCTTACAAATTATCTCATTCACATGTACATTCCCATAAGTTCACTTAGACAAAAGAATCATCTATGTTCACATGCATATACTCACATATTCCTTCACACACACATTAATGTGCTGCCAATCTGGGACATACTGACACATTTACTTGAAAACTAACATGCTCACACTCACCATGAACTCACACAGTTGCTCACACACATAGATATAGTTGCATGACCACACACACATTCAGACATTAACAAGCTCCAAAGAATATAATTGCATATTTCTGTCTCAGGGGACATGTCTCATAGGTGTATATGTTCACATAATCTCTCAACAACCATTCTCGAAATTACCTGCACTAATAGACAATTGCATACACTTAATACACAAGCTCACAGATATATTCAAATAGAAATGCTCTTCACATGAAAATGCTCATATATCCAACATCATTC
Source organism: Perodicticus potto (assembly GCA_963574655.1). Taxonomy (NCBI): domain Eukaryota; kingdom Metazoa; phylum Chordata; class Mammalia; order Primates; family Lorisidae; genus Perodicticus; species Perodicticus potto. Next base: position 14,424 of record CAUYRH010117816.1, read on the forward strand.
ACACATTCACTCACACATATCAGCACACTCACACATTCACTCACACACATAAGCATACTTGACATTAATATGCTTACACATTCACATACTCATGAATTCACTCACAATATGTTTAAAAATTCACAGACATGCAGAGACGCCATTGCACATTACCATTTGCACACTTATACATTAACACACTTACATATATGCATACACCCACTATACATTGACACATACATGCTACCACACAGAAACATACTCACATGCCTAAAAACATTCATATGTTCCCTGATTAATTAATATGCTCACACCATCATACATTGACACAAATTTGCTCACGTGCACTGATACAAATTCATATTCCCACACAATCACTCACATGGGTATGTGTAAAAATATACACACAGAGACACATATTATTATATGCATACACTCACATATTCACTTACACACATATTAACACACTCACAGAGACATTCTTACATATTCATTCATAAATGATTATATTCACATTGACCACCAAGATTCCACATTCCCTCACATACGTAAATACATTTACATGCAGTCACATGAACATACTCACATATTCTCACACACAAATATGCTTTACACATTGAAAAGCTCACAAAATGAATGTGCTTACATATTCACACACGCTTGCTTACATCTTTGTACATACTCACAAATTCATATACATGAAGCTACACATCCTCTTAAATACAAATACTCTCACATTAACACATTTTCACATGGGAACAGACTCATTCTTTCACTCTCACATTGATATGATGGTATACATACACGTGCTTACACATTCATTCATATGAATGTGTTCACATGGCCAATGATTCAATCAATCCTACTTACATAATGAAAACCCCATAACACCTCTGGACATTGAACCTCAGTAGAGTTTCCCGACTGATGAACACATTGATTTGCCAGGTTATGACACATTCCTGATGAGAAGAACAGAACCTCCACAGTCTTTTTCAGACCTTTTCCTATGTGTCTCTTCATATAGGTGGTCCTCCTGATTTGTATCCTGTATGATAAATCTGTAATAAGTTTAGCTCTTTCCTAAATTCTGTGAGACATTCTAAGGAATCATCAAACCTGAGGTGGGTCTAGGAACCTCTGAATTTGTAGCTAGTCAGTCAGAAGTGCAGGAGGCCTGAGGACTCCAAGGTGTGGTTAGCATCTAAAGTAAATGTGGTCTTGTTGAGGAATGAGTTCTTAATTTGTGGAGTGTCTTTTAGTTCTTGGTTGTTAGTGTCAGAGTTGAATACAGTACACCATTTTATGGATAAGAATAGTTGGTGTCAGAACATATCTCATTTGCTAGGACTCTGAAACTCATTGAAACATTTGCTTTAGGAAGAGAGGTGGCCACAGATCATGCACTATATGAAACTAATGGTGCACTGCAACCAATTATTAAAGGTAAAGTTTACCAATGGAACTAAGAGGTGATGGCTCAAACTCCAGGGGAGGTAGTTCATTTGATGCATAAGATAAGGCAAAATAATTAGAAAAACACGAAAAATACATTTTGTTAGTTCAATAACCAACAAATAGCTAAAGTGAAAGTAAAAATGAATGCTAAGTGGATAATGATGTTGGATCAAGCTCAGATTTCACTTGGTCTATTCTATAGTCATTAGCCTCAAAGACTCTCCCAAAGGGAAAAATTATGGTGAGACAACAGAGTGTACCTCTAAACTCTATGGCCATAAAGAAGGTGGTCCATATTTGTGGGGGGTTAAAACTAATGAATTACTAAAACCCAGGGTAGAGTCTAAAGAGTAGTCTCTCTTTGTGGATCAGTATCATCGGCTTCCTGAAGATCTTTTACTAAAATGAATTTTGAAAGTGACTAATTAGGGCATGAACCTTCAAAGTGGAAGAACATATCAGGGTGGTTATAAGACCCAGAGCTCATTATTTATTTCGTTGTTTCAGGTTAATGGAGGGTACAAAGAATTACGTTTTACAATGTTTGCATTTGTTAGATAAAGTCCCTTTTATAATGGTGTCCTGCCCCCAAGAGGTATGCCATATACCCTAACATTGTGCCCATTAAGTGAAAACACACTCATGCCCCTTCCTTTTCCCTTCCTCCCATGCCCTCATTCCCCAACCCAGCTCCCACCTTGAATTGATTTGAGTATTTCTTCTTATACTGGTATGTATTAGATCATCTACCGGCTTCATATTAGAATTGAGTACATTGGATCCTTGCTTCTCCATTCTTGCGATACTTTACTAAGAAGAATGTGTACTAACTCCATCTAGGTTAATATAAAACATGTAAAGTCTCCATCTTTTTAAATGGCTGAATAGTATTCTGTGGTATACATATCCCACAGCTAGTTAATCCTTTCCTGGGTTGGTGGGCATTTGGGTTGTTTCCACATTTTGGTGATTGTAAATTGAGCTACAATAAATAGTCTGGTGTAAATGTCCTTATTATAAAATGATTTTCCTTTTTTCTGGATTGGTTCCTAATAATGGGATTGCAGGATCAAATGGGAGGTCTAATTTGAGTTCCATAAGGGTTCTCTATACTTCCTTCCAAAAAGATTGTATAAAAAAACAAAAACAAACAAACAAAAACCCCCAAAAAGTTTGTATTACTTTGCAGGTCTACCAACTGGGTAAATGTTTTCCCTTCTCTCCACATCCATGCCAGCATCTGCAGCTTTGAGACTTTGGATCTGGAATATTCTCACAGATGTTAGGTGATATCTCAGGGTGGTTTTGATTTGCATTTCTCTGATGATCAGGGACGATGAGCATTTGTTCAAATGTTTGTTAGTCATTCGTCTGTTTTCATCAGAGAAGGTTCTGTTCATATCTCTTGCCCAGTGGTAGACGGGATCGTTTACTCTTTTTGTTGATTAATTTGAACTCCCTGTAGATTCTATTTATCAACCCTTTGTCAGATTCATACCCTGCAAATATGTCAATGCCGTCACCAAGGAAGCAGGCCAGACCAGGATTGTAAGCTCGAAGCTTGCAGGAGGTGGGCCCCCCATAGGTGTCAGGGAAAGGCCCCAAGCAACCTCTGCAACCGCTGTTTATTGAGGGAGTACATTATAAGTCTGGAATGCCCAGCACATGCATGGGTAACATGCTCCCTCCCCACAAGCCTGACCCCCACACTGAAGTTCCACAGCTATTCAACATCTAAAGCCCAAAGTAACATCCAAAGTCTGCTCATTAATGTCGTTAATGTTGGGTGTCTGCTCATTAATATCTAGCGTCTGCTTGTATTTTTCAAAACTCTACTTTGTTTCTGCAAGCCAGCTGTCCCGGTTCCTACACAAATATCTTTTCCCATTCTGAAGGTTGTCTTTTTGCTTTACTTGTTGTGTCCTTAGCTGTGCAGCAGCTTTTCAGCTGAATTAAGTCCCATTTGTTATTTTTTATTGTTGCAATGGCCACTGAAGTCTTTGTCATAAAATATTTCCCCAGTCCAACATCATCAGGAGTTTTTCCACACTTTCTTCTAAAATTTTTATACTTTCATGTGTTAGATTTAAATCTTTTATACATCTTGAGTCAATTTTTTTAAGTGGTGAAAGGTATGGGTCCAGTTTCAGTCTTTTACATGTGGTAAAAGTTCTCCCAGCACCGTTTGTTGAATAGGGATTCTTTTGTCTCCTGTATGCTTTTGCTTGGTTTATTGAAGATAAGATGATGAGTAGAGACTGGTTTCATCTCTTGGTTTTCTATTCTGTTCAATATGTCCATGTCTCCTTTTGTGCCAATACCAAGGATCACTGTGGACTTGTAATATAGCCTAAAATCTGGTAGGGTGATGCTTCCGGCTTTGTTTTTATTACTAAGAATAGCCTTGGATATATGGAGATTTTTTTGTTACATATAAAGCAAAGCATGATTTTTCTCGAGTTCTTCAAAATATGATGTTGGTGTTTAAATGGGAATTGCATTAAATCTGTAGATTGCTTTGGGTAGAATAGACATTTTGACAATGTTGATCCTTCCCAGCCAAGAACATGGTATGTTCTTCCATTTGTTAATGTCTTCTGCAATTTCTGTTCCTAGAATTTCATAATTCTCTTTGAAAAGGTCTTTCACCTCTTTTGTTAGGTATATTCCTAAGTATTTCTTTTTCTTTGAAGCTACCATGAAGGCAATTGTGTCCTTGATTTGCTTCTCAACTTGGCTGTGAGATGTCATATCATCATCAAAGAGCAAGAGTTTGACTTCCTGTGCCCCCATTTGGATGCCCTTTATATCTTTCTCTTGCCCAATTGCATTTTCTAGAACTTCCAACACAATGTTGAATAATAGTGGTGATAGTGTACATCCTTGTCTGGTACAGGTTCTAAATAGAATCGCCGTTAGTTTTACTCCATTCAATATGATGCTAGTGGTGGATTTGTCATAGATAGCTCCAATCAGCTTAAGAAATGTGTCACCTGTGCCTATTTTCTTGCGTGTTCTTGTTCTAAAAGGATGCTGAATTTTGTGAAATGCTTTTTTTCTGCATATATTGAGAGGATCACATGGTCTTTGTTTTTGCTTCTATTGATATGGTGAATTTGAATTACATTTATGGATTTGGGTATGTTAAATTGACCTTGCATCCCTTAGATGAAGCCTGCTTGACCACGTCATATCATTTTTTAATGAATAGCTGCAATCTACAAGCTAAGATTTTGTTGAGTACTTTTGCATCAATATTCATTAGTGAAATGTGTTTGTAGTTTTCCTTTTTAGTTAAGTCCTTTCCTGTTTTTGGAATCAAGGTGATGTTTGCTTCATTGAACATGTTGGGGAAGGTTCCTTCCTTCTCAGTATATTAGAATAGGTCCTGCAGTATGGGTACAAACATACCTTTGAAGGTGTGATAAAATTCTGATGTGAAGACATCTGATACTGGGCTTTTTGTTGTTGTTGTTGGAAGCTTTTTTATTATTTCTGCAACCTCAGTGCTTGATTTTGGTCTGTTCAAGAGATCTATGTCTTCCTGGGTAAGTCTAGGGAGGTGGTGTGATTCTAGGTATTGGTCAATTTCCTCCACATTGTCAAATTTCTGGGCATAGAGTTTTTGGTAGTAGTCAGAAATAATCACTTGTATCTCTGTGGTATTGGCTGTTATTTCCCCCTTGTCTTTTTTTTTTTTTTTTTTTTGAGACAGAGCCTCAAGCTGTCACCCTGGATAGAGTGCTGTGGCATCACAGCTCACAGCAACCTCCAATTCTTGGGCTCAAGTGAGTCTCCTGCCTTAGGCTCCCAAGTAGCTGGGACTATAAGTGCCCGCCAGAAGGCATGGCCATTTTTTGGTTGCAGCTGTCATTGTTGCTTGGCGGGCCCGGGCTGGATTCGAACCTGCCAGCTCAGGTATACGTGGCTGGCACCTTAGCCTATTGAGCCACAGGCACTGAGCCTCCCCCTTTTCATTTTTGACTGAGGTTATTAAAGATACTACTTTCCTATTTCTACTTAATCTGGCCATTAGTTTGTAGATTTTACTTTTTTTTCAAAGAACCAACTTTTTCATTAATTTTCTGAATGATTGTTTTATTTTCAAGTTCATATATTTCTGATTTAATTTTAGTTATTTCTTTTCTTCTGCTAAGTTTGGGATTGATTGCTCTTCCTTTTCTATTTCTTTAAGATGATTGATTAGGTTATCAATGTGTTCTCTTTCTAAAAGTTTTTCAAATGTAGGCATCTAGTGTGATAAATTTCCCTTAGGACTGCTTTTGCCGTGTCCCACAGATTTTGGTAGCTTCTGTCTTCATTGTTGTTATGTTTACGTAAGTTAATGATTTCCTCTTTTATCTGTTCCTTGACCCAACTGTCATTCAGCATAAGGTTGATTAGTTTCCATGCTTTCGTGTGGGGATGACAATTTTTGTTGGAGTTGAATTCCACTTTTATTGCCTTGTGGTCTTAGAAAATACAAGGTATGATTTCTATTTAGAAGATACAAGGTATAATTTCTATTTTTTTAATTCTGTTGAGGTTTGATTTGTGTCCTAGGATATCATCTATTTTGGAGAATGTTCCATGGGAAGATGAGAAGAATGTATATTCCTTAGCTTTGGGGTGGAGTGTTCTGTATATATCTATTAAGCACAGTTGTTCTAGGGTCACATTTAATTCCTTTATATCTTTGTTTAATTTGTGTTTAGAGGATCTGTCCAGCTGTGTAAGAGGAGTGTTAAAATCCCCTACTATTATGGTGTTATAGGATATCATATTTTTTTTTCCTGTTTGTTTAAAATATATGTGTGTATTTTTTTCTTGCTTGAATTCTTAATTTGGGAAATGAAACACGTTAATTTCTCAAGGGGTTAGGGAAGAATGGCTCTGTCTCTCGGAAGTGGGTCTGTAAGTACTTTGCTGCCTGTGCTTTCTGCCCTGGGCAGGGTGGGTGTGCAGATAAGCATCATTCTCCAGGTGCCCATGTCCACTTGGGTAGAGGGTAGATGCACATGCAGCCGTTCCCAGACTAATCATGGCATCTACACACTGGAGAAATTGGAGAACCTGCAGAAAACCCAGTGGATCACAGAGTATGGCACACAAGTTTGTACTGGAGGGCTAAAATGCAGCCTCAGGCAAGGATCAAAGAGTTCACCCCTACCTTGGAGGACACCCCCAAGGAGAGGGTGTCATGTTGCTCAGACCAATTAAGGTCTGTTTCATAAATCTGGGAGCATTTAAGTTGGGTGCATAAATATTTAGATTTGAAATGTCCTCTTGTTGTATTGTTCCCTTGACCAATATGAAGTGTCCATCTTTGTCTTTTTTTACTTTAGTTGCTTTAAATTCACTTATCTCTGAAAATAAAATTGCAATACCCCTTTCTTCTGACTTCCATTTGCCTGAAATATTGTTTTCTATCCCTTCACCCTGAGTTTTACTTTGTCCTTTGAGACTAGGTGTGTTTCCTGCAGGTATCAAATGGATGGCTTGTGCTTTTTTATGCAGTCAGCCAGCCTATGCCTCTTCAGTGGGGAATTCAAGCCATTAACATTAATTGTGAGAATTGATAAGTGTGCTAGAGCTCTATTCATCTTATTTTGTGAAAGTCCATTGTTTAGTTTTATCTGTTGCATTATTTTGAAAGCTAGATTTTGTCCTTCAGTTTCTGGATGCTTAGTTCGCTGGTGGTCCATTGTGATCATCAGTATATAGAATAGGTCTTAGTATTTCCTGCAGAGCTGGTCTTGTTGTGGCAAACTTCCTCAATGTTTGCATATCAGTAAATGATTTGATTTCTCCATCAATGTTAAAGCTTAGGTTAGTAGGACATAGATTTCTGTGCAGAAACTTGTTTTGTTTAAGTAGGCTAAATGTAGATGACCATTTTCTTCTGGCTTGAAAAGTTTCATTTGAGAAGTCCATGGTCACCCTGATGGATTTGTCCCTGTAGGTCATTTGGTGCTTTACTCCTGGGTGTTTGTAGAATCTTCTCTTTTATCTTGACTTTGGACAGGTTCATGAGAATGTGTCTTGGGGAAACTCTGTTTGGTTGAGATGACCTGGGGTCCAATATCTCTCTGAAAGGAGTATTTCATAATCTTTGGTGATACTTGGGAAATTTTTACTTATGATATCCTCTAGTAGGGCTTCCATTCTTCTAGGGTATTATTCTTCCCCTTCTGGGATACCTATAATCCATATGTTTGAATGCTTCATGCAGTCCCATAATTCTGTCAGTGAACGCTCTCCTTTCTCTCTCTTCATTTCTGCCTCTTAACTACCTGTGTTAACTCAAGAGCTTTATCCTCTATCTCTGAGATTCTTTCTTCTCCATGGTCTAATTTGTTGTTGATACTTTCTACTGCATCTTTAAGTTACCTGATTGATTGCTTCAATTTCTTAAGCTCTGCTGTATCCTTTCTATGTTCTTCTGTCATTTAAAATATTTCCTTATAGGTAGAATCCTCTTCAGTAGCTACCTCATGATTCTGTGGGGGGTGGTAGTCTCTTTTGGATTTTTTATGTTGCCAGGATTTTTCTGTTGTTTCTTCTTCACCTCATGAGTATTTTCTATTTTTCTAGTTCCTTACCCTACTTTTTGATTTCCCTACCTCCTTCTCTTTAAGCTACCTTGTTTCTGCCCTTAGGTGTTGAAGTGTCCTTTTGGTATAGGAGCAAAAGGAAGAGAATAGTGAAGAGCAAAGGGAGAAAAGACAAAAAATAGAAAAGAAGAAAAAATGGGGAATAAAAGGAAAGATTTACAGACAGAAGAGAATAACAAAAAAAGAGACACAGGAGTAATAGTGGTGTTCTGCAGAGTGCTTTGACCTGTACCCACAATTTCCAGCCTCTGGAGGGGGTTGGGTGGGACCCACAAGAACAGGAGCTTGTTATTAACCTAAGCAGAAACAAGACCCTGCCTCCACCAAATAGAGAAGAAACAAAAAACAAAACAGAGCAAAGCAAAAACCAGCAGTTTGTCATGTGAGGATCTACCACTGATGTGCTACCAAAGACCAAAACTGGAAGTAATGGGGGAGGGAGAGGGAAAGGTGGTCAACTGGAGCCAGCTTTCAACAGAATCTCCCATCCAGAGGGAAGGATAATGACCAGAAAGTACCCAATAAAACTGAAGATTGGGAGCCGAGCTGAGAGAAAAGAGTGATAACTGCATGTCATGTCTGCTGAGGTAAGCTGCAACTCCAAGGAAGAAAATTTCAGGTACAAAACTCATCCCAAAGAAAAAGAGTGTCCGTCTCCTCTGCAAAGAGAGTTTTTTTGGCTCACAGTGGGATCTCTGTGAGTGAATGGTGAACTGAGGACCTCTTGTCTTACCCCACAGGAGAGAGTTGCTGCAAGCAGGAACTACTTCTCCAGAGGGACCCTGCTGTGAGCCTGGGCATTCTCTTGCCAGGCATGAAAGTTGAGCAAATGTTTTCCCTGCCATTTTGAACTCCTAGTCCTCCCTCACCTGGCCATTCAGAAGCCTAACCCCTGCAGAAACCAGGATGTCTGTGGTTTATTATTAGGACCAGGCATTGCAAGGACCATGGTAGTGAAGCTGTGCTGTAACAGTGATCCCAGTAGTAGTACAGACAAAGGAGGGAGGCTGTCATACTTGACTCTGTGAAAGTGCAAATCAGCAGTGGGCAGAGGATTGTGAGCCATGTGAGCCTCTGAGCTGTGCTTCCCAAGCCACTGTGCAACTCATGCCGCCTGAGCTGCTGTGCAACCCATGGGGCCCAAGCCATGGTGGGAGTCACAGGAGCCACCTTGGTTCCATGCAGAGACAACTCCCATGAAGCTTCAGCAATAGTAGAACGATCCTGCCAGGGGTCTAATTTTGAAGAGACACCTCCTCAACTCTGAGGACTGCCAGAGGGATCCAGACCTTGCCCTATAGGGATACCAGAGCTGCAGAGCATCTGGGGCAAAGGCACAGTGGCTGAGGGAGAAAAACATTTGCTGATTTGTTATACTCATGTTCGGGTTGAGCTCAGGTGGAACACTCCCCAGTTACCATTGAGTACTCAAGGCAGGCAGGCTTCAGCTCCCCTTGCCAGCTGGTGGCAGAGAGTGTTGGCCGAGCCAAGGAGGCATTGACTTTCCTTTTACTCTGGCGGGCGCAAAGCCCTGGCACATTTGCTTATTGGATGGATATGGGCCACAGCCCCATGGGGTTAACAGTGACTGGGTGTGAAGGAGGTACAAGGTGGGGAAAGAGGCACTAGCCCCACTGGTCCAACTCTTCTACTGGGCAGCCCTTTCTGTCTCCACAGAGCACTGAGGCGAGTCACACTTGAGCTGCCAGTGGATCCATGCTGTGTAGTTGCTGGAGACCTTTTGAACTCTCCCACTTGTTCTGCATTTGTGCTGACTAGGACTAGGACAATTGATTTGGAATTCTAGACCTGGGCCAATCACCCAGGAACCCTCCAAGGTTGTACCCTAGTTGTGTTGTAGTGGGAAGGTTGGATTCTCCTATTCCAATTATTGGCCATGATGGGGGTGGTGTCTTAGTTGCCTATATTACTTAACAGCTTAGATTTCAACCCAAAGGCACTGATTCACTAGGATTGGATAGAGTCTACCTGAATACAAGACAGAGCCACCTTGCCCCAACACCAAGCAGGTCCCCAGAGTCTCAGGCTGCAGTACTGAGTGGGACCTTTGCAAAGCTGTAGGGAAAAAGCCACAGCCACCAGTCCCAGATACCCTCAATTCATTTTCACCTTACCAGCTTCTCTAGCCAAACAGTGAAAAATAACCATGAGGTGGAATCAGTGGAAAAACTCTGGCAACATGAATAATCAGAATAGATCAACTCCCCCAAGATATGACAAAGGAGGCACACCAGAAGATCCCATTTATAAACAAATGGCTGAGATGTCAGAAACCGTGTTCAGAATTTGGATAGCAGATAAGATCAACAGAATTGAATTCATGCTGGAATTAGACGTTCAAGGAGCAATTCAAAAGCTGTCTCAAGAATTCAATGAATTCAAAGATAAAAATTACCAAAGATTTTGACACACTGAGGCAACAATTTGCATCCCTCAAAGACTTGAAAAATACAGCAGAATCCCGCAGTAATAGAATGGAGCAGGCAGAAGAAAGGATCTCTGACATTGAAGACAAAGCTTTCCAATGCTCCCAAATGCTCAAAGATAAAGACAAGTGGAGAGAAAAAACAGACCATTCCTTGAGAGAGATGTGGGACCACTCCAAAATAGCAAATATTCACCTTATTAGAATTCCTGAAGGAGAGGAGAATGATCTGAAAATCACAGATACTCTACTCCATGAGATAATAGAAGATAAGTTTCCAAACATGGCAAGAGACACTGAAATACAGATAGCAGACAGTTTCAGAACCCCAGCAGGACTCAATCCAAATAAAGCATCTCCTAGACACATTTTAATTAACTTCACCAAAGTTAATGTGAAGGAGAAAATCCTGCAAGTGGCCAAATGTAAGAAAAACATAACTGACAAGGGGAAGAATATTATGATGATTGCAGAGAGCTGTGGAAACTTTTCAAGCCAGAAGAGGATGGTCATTAACCTTCAATCTTTTAAAACAATACAACTTTGAACCCAGAATCCTGTATCCAGATAAACTGAGTTTCATTTATGATGGAGAAGTCAAATACTTTAATGACATTCACACATTGAAGAAATTTGCCATAATAAAACCAGCTGTTCAGTATATTCTCAGACCCATCCTCCACAATGACCAGCACAATGCTCTACCACCAAAGTAAATTATTGATCAAAACCCAACTTCCACAAACTTCCATGACTTTGGGCAAAAGGATTAAAAATGTCTACTTATATTTCAAAAAACTTGACACCCCCAAATACTACAGGCTTATCAATACTCTCAATTAATGTGAATGTCTTCAATTGTCTTCTATAGAGGTACAGGTTGGCTGACTGGATACAAAATCACAGGCCATATATCTGCTGTATACAAGAATCTGATCTTATTTTAAAGGATAAATATAGACTCAGGGTGAAGGGATGGACATCTACAATCCAGGCAAATGGAAACCAGAAGAAATCAGGGGTTGCAATTTTATTTGCAGATACATTAGACTTCAAACCAATAAAAGTAAGGAAAGACAAAGATGGTCACTTCATATTTTTTATGGGAAACACTCAACATGATGAGATATCAATTATTAACACTTATGTGCCCAACCAGAATGCTCCTCAATTTATAAGGGAAACCCTATCAGACTTGAACAATTTAATATCTTCCAGCACCATAATTGTTGGAGATTTTAACACCTCATTGGCTATGCTGGATACATCCTCCAAGAAGAAAGTAAGGAAAGACATTTTGGACTTAAACTTCACCACACAACAATTGAATTGAATAGACACCTACAGAACATTTCATCCTAACAAAAGTGAATACACATTCTTCTCATGAGCCCATGGAACATTCTCCAAAATTGATCACATCTTAGGTCACAAGGCTAACCTCAGAAAATTTAAAAGAATAGAAATTATTCCTTGTATTTTCTCAGATGATCACGGAATAAAAGTTGAACTTCCCAATAATAGGAACCTGCATACTCATACAAAGACCTGGGAACTAAATGCCCTTATGCTGAATGATAGCTTGGTCATAGATGAGATTAAGAAGGAAATTACCAATTTTGGGGAACAAAATGACAATGACAACACGAATTATCAAAACCTGGGGAATACTGACAAGTCAGTCCTAAGAGGGAAATTTATAGTGTTGCAAGCCTTCCTCAAGAGAATGGAAAGAGAGGAAGTTAACAACTTAATGGTAATCTCAAGCAAGTGGAAAAGGAAGAACATTCCAACCCCAAACCGAGCAGTAGAAAAGAAATAACCACAATTAGAGCAGAATTAAATGAAATTGAAAACAAAAGAATCATTCCAAAGATCAATGAATCAAAAAGTTGTTTTTTTGAAAAGATTAACAAAATTTGGCTTCTTGACTAAGATGGCAGCCAAGTAGCAGCTTCTGTGCAGCTGGGCACAGTGAGAGTGGGGAGAGAAGACTCCAGACATCTCTGGTTTGTGGGTTTTGCCCAGAGGCTTCCCTTTGGTGACAAAGGAAGTCAACAAGAGACTTCTGGACTCCACCAGGAAACCTGGAAAGTGGTGGGTGCATTTGTTCAGTCGGAGGCTGCCTGCAGCTGTAGACATAGCAACAACGAGACTGCAAGTAGGAAAGCCTTACATGCGGGCTGTTTTGGGTTTTTTGGACTTGGGCACTCCACTGGACTGCCTTGGGAGATCTTGGATGGGTGTGTGGATGACTTTGGGCATTGTCTGGGGCCCAGGACTGGGCTGCTGAGCTGGAGGGAAGCTAATATCATTCAGCTGTGGGCTGCCCACACAGCTACTATGGGGGAGCTGCCCCTGTATGTTGCAGTGCCGAGATCAGCTGGGAGACCTTGGCCGAGTAATTTAGTGACTGAGCTGTCCAAAGGCGGGAACTGAGATGCTGGGAAAGTGTGGCGATCTAAGTGTTTGGCAGATTAACACTGCCAGAGGCATAGAGGGAGTCTGGATTTGGCACACTGGATAAGCGGGCAGCCACACCAGGAGAGATCTCAGCAATAAGTGCTTTCCTTGGAAAGCTTCTGCTTGGCCAAGGCTCATAGTTTGGAGTGGGCTGAGGAGACATTTGGGCTCCCAAGCCTGCAGGGTCTGAGAGAACAGTAGAGGCCTCCAGTCTCCATCTCAAAAAGCTGTATTAATTTTGTGAGCAATAGCACTGAAAGCCTTCCTCAAGAAAACAGAAAGAGAGGAAGTTAACAACTTACTGGGACATCTTAAGCAACTGGAGCAGGAAGCACATTCCAACCCCAAACTGAGAAGGAGAAAAGAAATAACCAAAATTAGAGCAGAATTAAATGAAGTTGAAAACAAAAGAATTATAGAACAGATCAATAAATCAAAAACTTTTTTTTTGAGAAGGTCAATAAAATAGATAAACCTTTGGCTAACCTAACCAGGAAAAAAAGAGTAAAATCTCTAATTTCATCAATCAGAAATGCTAAAGATGAAATAACAACAGACCCCTCAGGAATTTGTAAAATCCTTAATGAACATTATAAGAAACTTTACTCTCAGAAATATGAAAATCTGAAGGAAATAGGTCAACTTAGAAGCACACCACACTACCAACACTTAGCCAGAACGAAGCGGAAATGTTGAATAGGCCTATATCAAGTTCTGAAATAGCATCAAATATACAAAATCTCCCTAAAAAGTAAAGCCCGTGATCAGATGGCTTCACGTCAGAATTCTACCAAACCTTTAAAGAAGAACCAGTACCTATATTACTAAACCTTTTCCAAAATATAGAAAAAGAAGGAATACTACCCAACATATTCTATGAAGCAAACATCACCTTGATCCCTAAACCAGGGAAAGACCCAACAAGAAAAGGAAATTATAGACCAATATCACTAATGAATATTTATGCAAAAATACTCAACAAGATCCTAACAAACAGAATCCAACAACACATCAAACAAATTATACGCCACGACCAAGTGGGCTTTATTCCAGGATCTCAAGGCTGGTTCAATATATGCAAATCTATAAATGTAATTCAGCACATAATCAAATTAAAAAATAAAGACCATATGATTCTCTCAATTGATGCAGGAAAAGCTTTTGACAATATCAAGCATCCCTTCATGATCAGAACACTTAAGAAAATTGGTATAGAAGGGACATTACTTAAACTAATAGAGGACATCTACAGCAGACTCACAGCCAATATCGTATTGAATGGAGTTAAATTGAAATCATTTCCACTTAGATCAGGAACCAGGCAAGGTTGTCCAGTATCTCCACTGCTCTTTAACATTGTAATGGAAGTTTTAGCCATTGCAATTAGGGAAGAAAAGACAATCAAGGGTATCCACATAGGGTCAGAAGAGATCGAACTTTCACTCTTTGCAGATGATATGATTGTCTATTTGGCAAACACCAGGGATTCTATTACAAAACTTTTAGAAGTGATCAAGGAATACAGCAATGTCTCACACTACAAAATCAACACCCATAAATCTGTAGCCTTCATATATACCAACAATAGCCAAGCTGCAAAATCAGTCAAGGACTCTATAACTTTCACAGTAGTGCCAAACAAGATGAAATATTTGGGAGTTTACCTAACAAAGGATGTGAAAGATCTCTATAAAGAGAACTATGAAACTTTAAGAAAATAAATAGCTGAAAATATTAACAAATGGAAAAACATACCATGCTCATGGCTGGGAAGAATCAACATTGTTAAAATGTTTATACTACCCAACCCATATAACAAAATCCCAAAACCAGAGATGTTGGCGTGGATGTGGAGAAAAGGGAACACTTCTACATTGCTGATGGGAATGCACACTAATACTTTCCTTTTGGAAAGATGTTTGGAGAATACTTAGAGATCTAAAAATAGACCTGCCA
>CAUYRH010117817.1:0-114852 GCA_963574655.1 Perodicticus potto
TTGCAGCCGTCATTGTTGTTTGGTGGGCCCGGGCTGGATTCGAACCCGCCAGCTCAGGTGTATGTGGCTGGTGCCTTAGCCCATTGAGCCACAGGCGCCGAGCCTAAACTTTCACATCTTAAAAATATCTAATAGCTAAGGGTCTCAAGTAAGTTGTTTTCTCCTCAGCCCATTGTTCTCTTTATGTGCCCTAGAACCTGGTTGAAAAGAACATCTTTCAAGATCTCTCTCTCTTTTTTTTTTTTTTTTTTTTGGAGTTTTTGGCCGGGGCTTGGTTTGAACCTGCCACCTCTGGCATATGGGGCTGGCGCCCTACTCCTTTGAGCCACAGGTGCCACCACTCTTTTAAGATCTCTTAATAGTGAGCACTCGGCTGGGCCATGCTGAGCACAGTCCTCTGTAGTAGCATGCCCTATTTCAGAAAGTAGGCGTCCTAGAACCATAGAGATTTTCTGTAGAGAAGCTGCATGGCATTACTTCCTTAAAAGATCCCAGATGAAACAGTCCCTCTTTAATGCACCTTGTGGGACTCAAATAGGAAACCCAACTTTCTCAAAGCTAAAGCACTTACATTATTATTATTTTTTTTTTTTTTGCAGTTTTTGGCCGGGGCCAGGTTTGAACCTACCACCTCCGGAATATGGGGCCCACACCCTACTCCTTGAGCCACAGGTGCTGCCCTAAAGCACTTACATTATTATTCAGACAATGAGGGATTGAAATAGTATGAGTTATCTTTTACTTTATTTTGTGCCACAAAGTTATGAATAACAAACAAAGACAAGACTCAATGCTGAAAATATGTTGAAATGGTTTTCCTTTTTTTTTGATACAGAGTCTCACTTTGTCACCCATGGTAGAGTGCCATGGCGTCATAGCTCTCAGCAACCTCAAACTCCTAAGCTTAAGTGATTCTCTTGCCTCAGCCTCCCAAGTAACTGGGACTACAGTCACTTGCCACAACACCCGGCTATTTTTACAGACAAGGTCTCGATCTGGCTCAGACTGGTCTCGAACCTGTGAGTTCAGGCAATCCACCCACTTCAACCTCCCAAGTGCTGGGATTACAGGCATGAGCCACTGCACTTGGCCTTTTTTTTTTTTTTTTTTTAAACAGAGTCACTCTGTGGCCCAGGCTAGAGTGTTGTGGCATCATCATAACTCACAGCAACCACAAACTCTTGGGCTCAAGAAATCTTCCTGCCTCAGTCTCTCAAATAGCTGGGACTAGAGGCACCTGCCACAATGCCTGTCGCATTTTTCTATTTTTAGTAGAGACTGAGTCTCACTCCTGTTTAGGCTTGTCTTAAACTCCTGAGCTCAAGCAATCCATCCACCTCAGCCTCCCAGAGGGCTACAATTATAGGCATGAATCACTGCACCAGGCCCCTGAAATGGTTTCCTAAAAGGAGTTGCCATATTCAAACTATCACCATGGTATGAATGTTACAGGAGTGCGGAGTGGGGCCTGCCAAGAGTAGGTGTCCTTTCTCTGCCTGCCATTCAAGCCACAGATGAAATTTTAGGGACTATTTCTTGCATGTTAAATGCTCTCTATAGCTTCTGCATTTGTTATCTGATGTATTGGTGAAATTATAAGGCAGCTTTTGCTAATAATTATCTAGGCTTCTGAACTTAGAACTCAGCATTTTTACAACATTCTGTTACCATTGTATAGTTCACTGGACAGGATAATTGTGTGACCTGCACTGCAGAGCTGCCTTTCCTGGGTGAATGCGAATGCGATAAATAAATATGGAACTAGAATGGGAATTGGATGCAGCCATTGCAATAGTGGTTGGGATCCAGGCTTTACTAGTTAGAGCTTGCTTTTCTGCCTCAGATCACCTGCTCACTCTCATCTGCTCCCTGATCAATCCCGCATCAGAAAGGAGATTTCTGGTGCTTTCCTCATTCACCCAGAAGGATGAGCTCTCTTTATTCTCTGACCTCCTCACACTTTGTCCTTCTCTCTCCTTATCTATGTGTTATATCTCATCCTTAGCCCTCACTGGCTGAGTTGGAAGGTTTAATTTTAATAATAAAAATACCCATGTTTTACAGTGCCTCTCAGTGTTTGTCAGCTACAGTGACATCTGTCTCTTTGATATGTGATTTCTGGGTAAAATTCCATCATTATCTTCTTTCCTAAAAGTCTGCTTCCCATGTTGGTATGTTTCCTTAAAACAGTTTCCCTGTAAACTTTAAGGAGTTGATGATGAGTTCCTAGCATGGAAAAATTTGCCTCGTTTAAAGTCTAATGAAAGTAGGCTGGGCGCAGTGGCTCACACCTGTTATCCTAGCACTCTGGGAGGCTGAGGCGGGTGAATTGCTTGAGCTCAGGAGTTCAAGACCAGCCTGAGCAAGAGCAAGACCCTGTCTCTACTAAAAATAGAAAAACTACTTGGGCTTTTTGGTGGGCGCCTGTAGTCCCAGCTACTCAGGAGGCTGAGGCAGGAGGATCACTTGAGCCTCAAAGTTTGAGCTTTCTATGAGTTATGATGATGCTGTGGCACTCTACCCAGGGTAACAATGTGAGACTCTGACTTAAAAAAAAAAAAAGAAGAAAGAAAAAGTCTAATGAAAGTATATGCCAGGTCAGAGTTTGTTTTTTTTAAAAAAGGAAACCCCTAGAAATAGAAGCATACAATTCTGTGCAGAAATGAAATATCGTAGAGCAATATAGAGATGTCGAGTTTGATCCTACAGCAGATGAACACTGAAACTTAGACATGTTGTGTTACTTCTGATAGGAATTAATAGCTTTTTCCACTTCTTATATAAAAGAAAATCAAAATAAAGCAAAGCTGTAACAATGCTCTGTGAACTCTGACGTGCTGTGGAAAGGTATCTTCGAGGGTTGGCAACACCAGGAAACAAATATTAATAGCTGGCGTGTGTATCATGTTCCCCTTCGATAGGGCAGATTTTATCAGCCCCACCTGATAGAAAACCACAGTCACTGAGGTCACCCAGCCACTCAAGGCAGAGTTCTGTTTCAGACCCAGGTCTCTGATTCCAAATGCTTGGCTGCACCCACCACCACCCTTTTTCTGCGGGAGAATCTGGCTCTCCACAGAAACCACGGAGCTCTGCAGAGCCGGAGGCCATGCCCTGGCTGCTGGCTTTCACTCCAGCTGAGATGCCCCGTTTCAGGAGGGTGCTTGGTCCTCTGGCCTCTGTCTCCCAGCCCTCACCCACTCCCATACACACACACACACACACACACACAGCCTTCGAGAACAAAGACAAGCGTGGCATCCCTGTCAGGAATATGAGGAACACCCACCCACCGCCACCCAGGCAGGGATGAACAGTGCCACAGAGTCCCCTCACAATTCCCATTATGCGGGGTACAGACAAAGTCTCCAGGCTTATTGGTCACTGCTTCTCTCTCCCTCCGGAATCTTGCTCAGGTTTTAGATGCGGGGTAAGTAGCAAACCCAGGTCTAACTCATTCCCAAACCAGCGAGCTGGAGGCAAGGAACTGGTGTGGCTTGAGCTGTGCACAGCTCACTCTAATGCCAGGTATTATGGGTGAGGTTGCCAAGAGGTAGGCTGAAGTCCTAGCCCCCCTGCCTGAGAAGATGACCTTATTTGGAAAGAGAGTTGTTGCAATTGTAATTAGTTTAAGGTCACAGTGGAGTGGGTGGGCCCTTAATCCAGGATGACTGGGGTCCTCAGAAGAGCAGACCTAGAGGAAGACGATGAGGTTACGACAGCAGAGACACATTACACCAGCCGAGCAATGCCTGGGGCTACCTGGAGCTGGAAAAGGCGAGGAAGGGTCCTCCCTTCCAGGTTCCAGGGGAATGTGGCTCACGGACACCTTAATTTCAGACTTCCAGCCTCCAGAAATGTCAGGCCATACATTTCTGTTGGTTTAAGCCACCAAGTTTGTGGCATTTGGTTACGGCAGCCCAGGGACACTGACAAAGCAGGCAAATGTGTGTTAAGAGAGCAGTGTCATGGGAATTGGGAGTAGGGCCTGGTTAAAACAGACTGGGAAGATCTGGAAATGGAAAAGGAAGCTTTGGGGGTTTTTTGTTTTGCTTGTTTGGAGACAGTCTCACTCTGTCTGGGTATAGTGCCGTAGAGTCATAGCTCACAGCAACCTCAAACTATTGAGGTCAAGCAATCCTCTTGCTTAATCTTCGCGAGTAGCTGGGACTCCTCCTAACATGGAGCCTGGCTAATTTTTCTTTTTTTAGTAGACAGCGTCTCGATCTTGCTCAAAGTTGGTCTCAAACTCCTGTGCTCAAGCAATCCACCGCCTTGGCCTCCTAGAGAGCTGGATTACAGGTGTGCACCAGCGCCCTGCCAGGAAAAGGACAGTTTGTCGTCTTTGCATCGCCTCTTCAAGGTGAAGTGGGGAAGACCCAGAGGCTGAAGAGCACACCTGGGGGCTGGGGGCATGCAACCAGAGAGTTTGCCTGAGGAGGGGAGGCAGGTGGCCCAGGGGAGAGAGTGGGGACCCTCTGCAGGCTGGGGTCAGACAGTAGGGAACTCTGCCTGGGATCTGGCAGGCAGCAATGTGCCTTGGCCCCTGCCTGCTCCCAGCATGGCCTGCAACTGTCCTGAGTCACACATACTGCGACCTGGGTTGTCCCCTCTGGGCTCAGGACCCAGCTTTCCTGAAGCGGCATCCTTTTGCTGGACTTGATGCCAAGTTAGTCACCACTAACAATTTTTCTGCCTCAGTTTTCATAAAGGTGCTACCTGGCTCTAGTCTCTGTGGTTGGTTGGTCTAGCAGCCTGGGCCTCCGGGGAAGACCCTCCACTCATTTTGCCCGGCCTGTCACAGGGACTAGAGTCTGTCCCTGACTTGGAGGGTTGGGACCCTTGGACCTTCCCTGAGCCCAGTCATCACCCCCTGTCCCATCCCACCCCCTCCCCGGGGGACCATCTGAACACTGGACTTAGCATTCCCCATTTGCCTTCTGCGGGGCGCCTATGGTTCTGTGGGTCCTGGACCCTCTGTCCCCTGGGGTGGGCATTCCTGGTCACCTCAGCAGGCTCTGTCCTGAGCTACTCACTGAAAGCCTGGAAGCAGGAGCACCCCACCATCCACACCGAAGCTCTGGGCTGCTCAGTCAATACTGAACTGAAGAATAAGTGGTGTGGAAGCCATGCCTGGCACATGCCAGGTGCTTAATGAACATCTATTGGTTAAATGAATGGATAAAGGGGCAACATGTGGAGATTATTTTAATTGTCCAGGGCAGAGCAACTGAGCTTCTCAACATGGCCTTATCCCATGTTAGATCCAGACAGCAGGACAGGGGAAGCCACACGCCTGGGATGAGTTACTCACCTCTGAGCCCCGGGTTCCTCACCTGTGACACAGAGATACATGTCCACCTTTCAAGCAATGGGCCAAATACATGTGGAACAGGTGATTTTTTTTTTTTTGGAGACAAAGTCTCATTCAGTTGCCCTGGAGTAGAGTGCATGGCTCACAGCAACCTCAAACTCTTGGGCTCCAAGTGATCCTCTTGCCTCAGCCTCCTGAGTAGCTGAGACTACAGGTGCCCACCACAATGTCCGGCTATTTTTTTTAGAGACAGCATTTCACTCTTGCTCAGGCTAGTCTTGAAAAAAACAGATGATTTTTAAAGTTTTCAGCTCTGCACCTAGGAGGTGGGGGAACAGGTGGTTAGGGCCCTTACCCCAGATTCTACTTATAATTCCTGGGAAAAGGAATCAAAACAGCAAGGTGACCAGGTTCTCAAGGATCCTGGGGAAGGGAGTTACCTGGCAGGCACCCAGCAGAGGAAAAGAAAACAAACTCCAATAATCAGGACCATCCAGTGCCTCGAGTAGCAACAGCACTTAATAAGTAAGAATGAATAATACATGCCGAGAAAACAAAGGCTAATCACCTGACTGGCCAGTGCTGGGAGCAACTTGAGAACCAGCAGTGGAGGCACAAAGCCCAGGAGCCAGCACCCTGGTGCCCGTCCTGGTGTTAAGACCCAACAGTGGGGTCAGCCCTCGGGGCTGGTACAGAGTCACTAAGGACTGAGTGGAGATTGGGAGAGAGGAGATGGACACGAGCAGGATTGTCAGGATTGGACCAGGGAGTGTAGCTGAGAAAGACAGGAAAGGCCTTCAGAAGTACAGAAGTTTGTCACTAGGACAAGAGCCACGTAGGCTCTTGCCTGCTTTCAGGAGTGATCTGAGCCTGTGGCCTGCCTGACAAAGGCCTTGGAGTGGAAACAAGGATTCCTGTAGGGCTCCCTGAGCGACGGGGGCGTGGAGAAGGCTGGGCTGGGCTGGGCCCTGGCTGTGTGCCCAGGTCCCTCAGCAGTAAACTGGCCCCTCTCAGATGCATTCACTTTTTCAGAGGTTTATGCTAAAAATGGTCAAAGTGAAATGCCAGTCTGAATTCTATAACAAAACTTATATTTTTAAAAGAGTGTTTCACATGTAATGACTAGACAGTGAGGACGGTATGAAGAGACAAAAGAAAATAACCGATGGAGTGGCCCAGCCTATTGCTGAAGTGTAGCCACAGAGATCCCCGTGAGAGTCATTGGTTTATGATGGGATCTCACAGAGATCCATGGAGAGAAAAGAGGACCACTGAGAAGGAAGGTGCCCTCTGGGGTGGTTAGACCCACTCACTACAAGGCCAGAGATGACAAGACGCAGGACATGCACTACTCTGGAACGGAGCAGGGGACCGGCAGGCAGGCCCACGGATGCCCGGAAACTGCATCTGCCTACCGGTGACCCCCGAGTCAGCCGGAGAAGATGGACCACGAAGTAAATGCAGCTGGGTAAACTGGCTCTCTGCATGAAGAAAAACAAGACGAGTCCCCGCTTAATTCCACCTAACAGTGGACTCCATTTCCAGGGAGATTAAGTCTCAAAGCAAAACTAAAAAGAGAAGAAAATAAAGGAGACTCTCTTTCTGAAATGAGGGAGAGAAAATGCTTCTGCAGATGAATGTTAAAAACACAAAACTATAAGGCAAAAAAAATTAATGAATTTAATGACAAAGAAACTTATTGACAAAATTAATACAGCTGACAGAGAAAATATTTGCAGTATTTAATGCTGACAAGGGATTAATAGCTAGAAAATATGAAACTCTTACAAATCACAGAGAATAGCCCAACAGAAAAAGAGGCAAAGGAATCAAACCATCTCCAAATGAGGAAATCCAAAGGCCGACAAACATAGGAGAAATGTACAAACATATTAGTAACCAGAAGAATGCAGATTAAAACAACAATGAGCTATCTCCTGTTTATCATCTTGGTGCAAAGTAGGCACAATGGGTAAAGGGGAAGTGCAGCGGGAGGCGGAGACGTAGGAGCCCCGGCCTTGCTTGGGCGGTGGGCGCAGGAGCCATTCTGGAAGGCAGTCAGGTAGGCTTTTGGCCTGAGACAATCTTGTTTTGTGCCTCTTGTCCTCATGCAACTATTAATAGTGCTCTCTGAATTGCCCTTTTTATTTTGTTTTGTTTTGTTTTGTTTTTTGAGATAGAGTCTCAAGCTGTCGCACTGGGTAGAGTGCTGTGGCATCACAGCTCACAGCAACCTCCAACTCCTGGGCTCAAGCGATTCTCCTGCCTCCGCCTCCCAAGTAGCTGGGAGACACATATACCTGGCTATTTTTTGGTTGCAGCCATCATTGTTGTTTGGCGGGCCCCAGGCTGGATTCGAACCCGCCAGCTCAGGTGTATGTGGCTGGAGCCTTAGCCACTTGAGCCACAGGCGCCGAGCCCTCAATTGCCCTTTTTGGATAGACACCTTCCTATGGCCCAACAGTTTTACTTGTGATTCTACACCCCAGCAAAATTCTCAGGTCCAGAGAGACATGTGGGCAGATGATTTTGGCAATGGTCGTGGTGGGAGTCGGAGATAACTTGAACATCCACCCAGGGCAGGAGGACAGGTGGAATGTACAGGTGATGGATTGAGTGTGAGAACCAATGGATTTGGTGAACCTATGGCAACATGGCTAGATAAATAAAACAGCACTGAGTGGGGAGAAAAATCAAAGGAGATACATGACCTTAGAGCAAGTGAATATACTGAAAATAAGTGTACACTAAACAATTATTACAAAAAGTACGTATAAACTAAAAGATACATTCTAGACACATTAGGATCATGGGAAAAGGAAGATGAGAATAAAAAGGAGTGATTACAACAAAAAGAGCTGGGTTCAATTTGAACAGGTAGAATCTTCTATCAAAAGCCTCTGGGGATGAACATGCAGTTGATCAGCCAGTGCTGCATCTAGTTTGCTGACTGTCTGCTGAGAGCACTCAGTGTCATGAGAAGCTGCAAAGGAAACAATCCTGGTTTGCCCAACCACACTAGTGCAATAAAAATGTCCATTGAGCCCTGCACTGTGTCAGACACTGAGGTAGACACCAGGCAATAAAGACAGATGTCCAGAAGGAGCCATCACCAAGTTCCTGCCGAGTCTCTTTGACGTAACTAACCCTAAACACGGGGACCAAGGCTAGGATCTAAGCCGCAAGTAGGCTTGGTACTGACAGGGAACGGAGCCCAGTGCATTTCTTGGGGGAAGTGTGATTGCTGAGCAATATGGTAGGAGGGGGAAGGAAGTTGCTGAAGCTGGATTATTCCCGATTGAACAAAATGAGAGAAGCCAGAGGGAACGAAGGAACGAGATGCTTAGAGGGGCTGCAGGAAAGCTGGGAATGAAGAGTAGTAAGAGGCATGTTTGGAGAGTCCAGAGGTCGCAACAGGAGAGAGCAGACTAGATTCTGTCACATGCTATAGGTATCAAAAACATTTAGATATGGGTGGCGCCTGTGGCTCAAAGGAGTAGGGTGCCAACCCCATATGCCAGAGGTTGCTGGTTCAAACCCAGCCCTGGCCAAAAAAAAAACTGCAAAAAAAAAAAATTTAGATAAGAAGCCTTCCTAGGCCCGGTGTGGTGGCTCATGCCTGTAATCCTAGTACTCTGGGAGGCTGAGGCAAGAGGATCACTTGAGCCCAGGAATTTGAGGTTGCTCTGAGCTAGGCTGATACCACTACACTCTAGCCCAGGTGACAGAGTGAGGCTGTCTTCACCAAAAAAAAAAAGCTTCCTTGAAGACTTTTTCTTTTTTTTTTCCTTGAGCGTCTCATTCTGTCACCCAGGCTAGAGTGCCCTGGCAAAAGGAATGTACAGAAAGCTGGAAACCACTCTTTATTACTGAGCGAGGAAAACTGGCAGAGAAAGGGGTTGGGGTGTACCGCTCAGGACCCCACTGGGGCAGTCGGCACAGGTGAGGCCTGCCAGGGAGGAGGAGAGTGGGAGCCAATCATTCAGGTGTTGTGTCCACCTCAAATGAGAGGTCGCCCCTTCCAAGCCTAAGGCCTCGAGTTACTAACAGTGACAATTCCCAAAATGGGAAATAAGATCACAAGAAGTGCCTTAGTGCGGGCATAGAGAGTACAGAGGCTGTGTGGATGGGCCTGTTGTCTACCACACCTGAACAGGGAAGGCAGGCCCTGCCCGCAGGGTCACCTGGCAGAGTTAAGCATGGCTAGAGTGACAGCACTTTGGAGCTTAGGGGGACATGGAGAATTGCCTGGGTGAACCTAGGTCTAGCGCAGATTCTAAAACAAGTCTGTGGAGCACAAAGCAGAGAATGTACACACACTTGGCCTGCAGATATACTTTGTCTGGGTTGAAGAAAGGCTTGAAAAAAATTTGTAACTCATTCATCAACATTTAAAAATTGGGAAATTTCATATCCATATTTTGTCAGGATTTTAGGCTTATCTTAAAAATTAGATAGGTAGCAGGACAGCATGGCCACAGCCACTGGGGGAAGCGGAGGAGGGGGGCAGCCTGTCCTCCAGCTAGCACAGCCCCCAGCCTGCACACCAACACTCACAATCAATGGCAGGGCTGGAACCAGACCCAGACCTTACAGTTGCCCTTGGACTCTACCATCCAGCTGTCTATGCATTCCTGAAGCACTTTCTTGGAGTCACTGTAGGACCCCGTCTGAGGAAGTGGCTTGGAATTGCAGATTGGCCAAGGGACAAAGCTGATTTCATGGAAATTTATGGGAACTCTGGTAAACCCCAAACAGCCAAAGGCCAAATTTCAATTAAGTGTAAACTTTAGGGGTTTCATCTGTCTCCTCTTCCTTGTAGCTCACTGCTTAACAGAGAGAACAGCTCAACAAATATTTGTCGAATGAAGGATCTGGTCTGTGTTTTCAGCCCAGGGTAAAGCATTGCTCAAGACATCATAGAGGTGAATTCATTCTGGAGTAGGTCCTGTTGATATTCAGTAAGATCCATTCCATCCAGGTCAGGTAACTTTGTTACCTGCCACTGAAACCTGTTTGTCCTGTTTATCACAAAGCTATATTTAAATTTGTTTAGTTTTAAAAAACGATTTTGTTTTAAAGTACTAATTCTCCAGTTTATGTGTCAAATCTCTAGGATCCAGACATTAAATGCTCAGTGAGACATTATCTTCACTACAGAAAGCACATGGTGCTTTGGGTTCAATTTAGTTGGATAAATATTTACTGAGCACCAATTATGTGCAAGGCTCTAATCTAGGTACTTGGGATAGCAAGGCCAGAAGGCAGGCCTTACCTTTGAGGTCACAGTTTGAGCAGACAGCAATCCAGATGAATGCTAAAGCCATCTGTGTTATGCTGTGCTTTTCAACACATTGCTGCTTTATTTTGGTAGGATTTGTAATTAAAAGAAGACCTGAACAGGCTGGCTCATATCTGTAATCCTGGCATTCTGGGAGGCAGAGTTAGGAAGATCACTTGAGCTCAGGAGTTTGAAACCAGCCTGCCAAGAGTGACATCCTATCTCTACAAAAAAACAGAAATACCAGCTGGGTGTAGTAGCTGTAGTCTCAGTTACTTGGGAGGCTGAGGCAGGAGGATGGCTTGCACCTAGGAGTTTGAGGTTGCATTGAACTAGGATCATGCCACTATATGCTAGCCTGGAGGACACACTCAGACTCTGTCTCAATTTTTTAAAGAAATTCAAGATAATGAGACAATAGGATAAAAGAGTACCATGTGTTAAATCCAAATAGCGAGTATATAGTTGTCTACTGAATTATCTCCTAAAGATTTAAAATATTTAATACTTTAAAAATATTGCAAAATAAGATGTTTTCTGATAGAGGAGAGCAGACATAAATCCCTTTCCTGAGAAAACTACCACTATGAACTATCAGTCATGCCCTGGGCTGTACTCTGTGTCCCCAGGGCTCCTGAGGACCCTCCCACACACTTGGCCCCAGGGCTGCCCTTCTGAGTTGTCTACTGCCTACTGTACCAGTTCAGGCTCTTAACTGTCAAGCATCGTTTCCTATCACTGCCAGGGTGTCTGTTTGCATCCCGCACCCTCTCGCCATCTGCTGCGCCCTGGGAAAGCAGCTAATGAAACTTGTTCAAACCTCAATGAAAATGGGAATTAATAAACTTTAAGGGAAAGCTAGAAAGATTCCAAGTGCATGGATTCTTTTTCTTTTTTTTTTCATCTGGTTTTCTATGGTTTTTTTGGACAGCTGATGTTACCAAGTAAAAGACTTCTAGGAAAAATAAAGTCTTCATGATTAGCAAGCCAGCAGACAGCTCTATGGTACCTAGGAAGGAACATTAACCCGAGAACACTAAGTAGCATTCTTCGGCCATTTGTTTATTCAACAAATATTTATTGAACACCTACTATGCACCAGGCACTCTTTTCGCTGCTGGGGGCCAAGCAGTGAACAAGACAGACAGGGCTTCAATTCTTATGAGGAAGATAGCAAATAAAGAAGCAAATATCAAGCAAGATCATTGCAGAGGGCTGGATGCTCTGGAGGCAGATGAAAAGTGCTCCAGGTGGGGCTGGGATTTTTGGCAAAGACCTGGAGGAAGAGGAAAGGCCAGGCTGGCAGAGACAGGCAAGAGTAAGACCCTGAGGCAGGAATGGGGCTAATGTATTCATATTAGGAGCTCAAGCTCAGACAGAGTGACAGATGAGGGCCTGGAGCCGCAGATGCACACAGGGCATCCTCTGGACTTGGGGCTGGCAGGTCTGCCAGATCCTAGGGAGAGTTATATGAAAGGAGGTGGAGGAGCTGGGTGCAGCTCATGCTTGTAATCCCAGCACTCCAGGAGGCTGAGGTGGATGGATTGTTTGAGCTCAGGAGTTTGAGATCAAGAACAAGACCCCCCTCCCCTAAAAAAAAGGGGGGGGGAGCAGGCATGGTGGCTCCGGCCTCCTAGCACTCTGGGAAGCCAGGGGGGTGTGGATTGCCTGAGGTCAGGAGTTTGAGACCAGCCTGTGTAAGAGTGAGACCTTATCTCTAAAAATAGCTGGGCATTGTGGTCGGCACCAGCTACAGTAGTCCCAGCTACTCTGGAGGCTGAGGCAAGAGGATGAATTGAGCTCAAGAGTTTGAATTTGCTATGAGCTATGACGCCACAGTACTCTACCAAGGGTGACAAAATGAGACTCAGTTTTGGAAAAAAAAAACTAGCCAGACATTACGGTGGGTGCCTGTAGACTCGGCTATTTAGTCTCTGCTATTTGAGAGGCTGAGGCAAGAGGTTCACTTGAGCCCAAGAGTTTAAGGTTGCTATGAGCTATGATGCCATGGCACTCTATCCAGGGCAACAGAGTGAGACTCTGTCTCAAAAAAAAGAAAAACAAAGGGTGGTGGCGCCTGTGGCTCAGCGAGTAGGTCACCGGCCCCATATGCCAAAAGTGGCAGGTTCAAACCCAGCCTCGGCTGAACTGCAAAACAAAAAATAGCCGGGCGTTGTGGCAGGCGCCTGTAGTCCCAGCTACTCGGGAGGCTGAGGCAAGAGAACCGCCTAAGCCCAGGAGTTGGAGGTTGCTTTGAGCTGTATGATGCCATGGCACTCTACGAAGGGCGATAAAGTGAGATTCTCTCTCTACGAAAATAAATAAATAAATAAATAAAAAGAGGAATGGAGGAAAAGAGAAGAATACAGCTGACTTCTAGCCCGGTGGATGGTGCAGTTCTTTGCTGAGAAAGGCAAAACTGAGAGGGGCAGTTCTGGAACAGTCAAGAACCTTGGAAATACCAAGGACACCGCTGCTCTGCTGTGGGAGAGGTCAGGGCTGCAGATGTGACTAAAGCCTTGGAAAAGGAGAGAGATGACCGAGGAAGGGCACTTATAGAGATAAATGCTAGGGAGGACCCTGGAGGAGAAAACACAAAAACCCTAAGAACAGAATGTGCCCCAGGGGAAGGGTCAAAGGTTGCTTAGGAGAAGTTTGGCCCCTGGATTCAGCAGATGTTGGTCTTGACCAGAGAAGTCTGAATGCAGGAATGAGGATGATCAATTTAATGTCACTCGGCCTGCTTCCTCTGTGAAATGAGTGTCCAAATAGACGGGCTTTAAGATCCCTCCTATTACCTCATCATACCACATGCTTTTAAAGCAAAAAAAAAAAAAAAAAATTTTTTTTGGAAGAGATGATTGGGCTAAAAAAAATTATAATAAAAAAAGCTATGCTGGGGTGGTGCCTGTGGCTCAAAAGAGTAGGGCATTGGCCCCATATGCTGGAGGTGGTGGGTTCAAACCCAGCCCCAGCCAAAAACTGCAAAAAAAAAAGCTATGCTGTTTGGGAGTTTATTAGTCAAACAAGTTGTGTGGTCATTGGTACTCTTTTATCTTTTACATAAGAATTATTAAGGATATTTATGAAAATTATTCAATAAGCCAAGAGAACAATTAAAATAGAACAGCTAGTGGCCAACATTCTTCATAGCAGACCCAAATTATATAAGTTGTACTATCAATATAGTACCAGGAGACTCTTCCTAGCTTGTTATTCTGTAAAGATCATTAAAAATTATTTCCGAACACAGTGCATATTTGTACATAGCTGAGTGGCCACCTGTCAGATTGTCTGAGTCTCTAGTTCCTCCTGTGCTCTCATCCTCCCTGAAAAGGCCCTTCCAGAGGTCAAAAAGGAACATCAACTGATATCAGGAATTTGTACGTGAAGTTCATAGAACTTTATAAGATTCCATGAAATGTTTATTTCTCTGTAGCTATCCTCTCAGCCAATGAAAAGCTTATCCTAATGTTATGTTAAAAATAAATATTTCACACCTACAAGGAGGTAACAGGAGGCCGTGAAGGACACCTGTGGGCCACCAAACACCTGAGTAAAGTGTTTCCAATGCAGGGGGCCTTCCCTAATTGCATCGCCTCCCTGTCCTCCACTGTCTTAAATTTTCACCCAAGGTTATTAAGTACTGAAAAATAACCCAAATTCTTGTTTTACCAAGACTATTCTTTATGTGTTTCCCTAATGTCTGTTGACTGTTCTTTTGGAGTGACTGCAGCTGGAGATTGTCATACTACTCGTGAACTTTTTTTTGTATTGGTTGAGACTGACCTGGCACCAGCTTGGAGACAGGCTCCAAGGTGATTTGATAGGAAGCCTGTGTATCAGGGGATGTGACTGTTCTGTGTGCAGAGGTCCCAGCCCTTGCATTGTTTCTAATGCCGCTGGGATGGCTGCCCTCGCTCACCTTAGTTTAACCTTGCCTGAACAACTCCAAGCAAGTTACCAATAGCTTTTTACCAGGCTGAGGAGGTAGACATATGATTACCTTCTACCTGAGAAACTGAAATTCTGCAATGAGGAGTCATTCAAGGTCAATGGCTAAATGAACAGAGGGCAGAGAATAGTATCCAAGACTCCTGGCTTCAGTGTTTCCTCATTTCCTTCCAAGGCATTGATTATTACGTATTAACAAAATCATGACTTTCAAATACAGGGAAAAGACAGGTGAAGACAGAGGCAAGGTAAATAATGCCCGTTAAGGTCCTGTCACATCCTAAGTCAGTGGTTCTCAAATTTTGGTATACATCAGAACTAGCTGGGGGACTTTAGTTAAAGACATGGATTGTCACTTGAGTCTGACTGAGCCATAATTCCTAGGGAAACATACTCCAGCCTCAATACAAATACAGCTGGAGTTCTGTTTTCTGTGTGTTGGGGGAGTGGCTCAGGTTCTAAAGGACGACAAAAATAAATTACCCTTGAAAAATTCTCCTTAAAACACTCATAAGTGGCCAGGTGAGGTGCCTTATGCCTGTAATCCTAGCAGTCCAGGAGGCAGAGGCGAGTGGATGCCTGAGCTCACAGGTTTGAGACCAGCCTGAGAAAGAGCAAGATCCCACTTCTAAAAATAGCCAAGAGTTGTAGTGGGCACCTGTAGTCCCAGCTACTCAGAAAGCTCAGACAAGAGAATTGCTTGAGCCCAAGAGTTTGAGGTTGCTGTGAGCTATGATGCCACAGCACTCTACCGAGGACAACACAATAAGACCTGGTCACAAAAAAGAAACAAACAACAACAAATAGTCATAAGATAGAGTATAAATTTTGGGAGGATGGGAAGGATGGAACCCTGCACACTATAGTAACATATGTGAAATGAAATGTGTGATGCTTTTTTTTTTTTTTGTAGCGACAGAGTCTCACTTTATGGCCCTCGGTAGAGTGCCATGGCATCACACAGCTCACAGCAACGTCCAACTCCTGGGCTTAGGCGATTTTCTTGCCTCAGCCGCCCAAGTAGCTGGGACTACAGGCACCCGCCACAATGCCCGGCTATTTTTTTGTTGCAATTTGGCTGGAGCTGGATTCGAAGCCGCCACTCTCAGCGTATGGGGCTAGTGCCCTACCCACTGAGCCACAGGCACTGCCCCGAAATGTGTGATGCTTTTTACAAACAAGGAATGCATATGCAAAATATGACATATATTTACTTATGAAAGGACTTACATGGTTGTCCCTTGGTGTCTTCTGGAAACTGTATTTTGGACTCAGATACCAAAATCCTCAAAATGCTCAATTCCCTAAAATAAAATTGTGTAGTTATATGCAATCTTCCCGTATACTTTAAATCATCTCTAGATACTAAATACTATGTGAAATGTTGTTATATTATATTCTGCATTGGCTTTTTATTTGTATTTCTTATTGTCATATTGTTTTGGAGTGTTTTTTCCAAATATTTTTGATCCAAGGTTGGCTGAATCCTCAGATGCAGAATCTGCAGCCTACAGGAGGCTGATTATACACATAAATGGAGTAAATTAAAGTGCTCAAATTATATGATTCACGACATAAGAGTACCATGAAATACATACCGTCCTCTTCACTTTACAGAAGAGATGAAAGCTCAGTTAGCTTGAGAGACATGCCCTAGGTTACCAGCTTGGAAGTGCTGAAACCAGATTTCAGACTTAGCTCGGTTGCTTTAGAATTTGTCATCTTTTCATTGTTACCACAACCCCCCAGGTGAAATGCTATTTTATTATGCAGCACTCCCCTGAAGGGGAAAGTTCAGAAATGTTCTCTAGAAGATCTTGGGCTTTTGCTATTTCAAACATCCAATTCTGATGACAATATACTTTGAAGTGAGCAAGATAAAAGTTAGATTACAGGTGTATCCTATCATCAGAGTCAGGAACCAAAACCGATTAACAAGGTTCTAGGCAGTGATAAGACAGTGGAGGTAGGGTATGTTAAGGAATTACTGTTTTCAATCCGAATCGTTTTCACTGTAGGTTACTTAAATATTTTTCATAGTTTCCTTTCTACTGGTTACCATTACATCTTCATTTTAATACAAAAGAAATTCAGTTTTTCAGAGGGAACACACTTAGCTGAATAGAGGTCAGAATCTCACAAAGGGCTTCCCTCTTCTCCTTGACCTCTGGAAATGCCCTGGATCTGTACCTCGGAGAGGGTTACAGCTACTGACAGGGTCACCCAAGCAGCAGTCTGCTCTCAGGACAGGTAGGCATTACTACCAGCCCAGCACTGTGCTAATAAGCACTTTCCACACACCATCTCATTTAATCTTTACAAGTTTATGTAGGAGATACTAACTAGCATATCCCTTCTACAAATTGGGAAACTGAGCCTTAAAGTTTGGAACCTTGCCCAAAGTCACTGGTTTAGTCTTTCTACCAAGATCGATTCCAGGGCTCACTGCTTGCCAAATAACTGCTGTAGGCATCTTGTATGCATGAACTCATCTAATCCTCATCACAGCCCTCTGAAACAGGTGCATAATTACGTCGTCTTACAGCTGAGAAAAATAAACGCAAAGTAATTAAACAACTTGTCTAGAGCACACGGGTAGTTAGTGGTAAAGAAAGTGGCTCAGTGGGCTAAGGCGCCAGCCACGTACACCTCAGCTGGCGGGTTCGAATCCAGCCCGGCCCGCCAAACAACAATGACGGCTGCAACTAAAAAAAAAAAAAAAAAAATGGCCGGGCGTTGTGGCGGGCGCCTGTAGTCCCAGCTACTTGGGAGGCAGAGGCAAGAGACTCGTTTAAGCCCTGGAATTGGAGGTTGCTGTGAGCTGTGATGCCACCGCACTCTATCCAGGGTGACAGCTTGAGGCTCTGTCTCAAAAAAAAAAAAGAAAGAAAGAAAGAAAGAAAGAAATTCAGGAGAAAGGCTGGGCGGGGTGGCTCACGCCTGTAATCCCAGCACTCTGGGAGGCCGAGGCAGGGGATTACCTGAGCTCACAGGTTCAAGACCAGCCTGAGCCAGGGCCAGACCTTGTCTCTAACAATAGCGGGGCGTTGTGGCGAGCGCCTCTAGTCCCAGCTACTTGGGAGGCCGAGGCAAGAGAATCACTAAGAGTTTGAGGTTGCTGTGAGCTATGATGCCACCGCACTCTACTCTACCGAGGGCGACAAAGTGAGACTCTGTCTCAAAAAAAAAAAAGAAAGAAAGAAAGAAAGAAAAAGAAAAGAAATTCAGGAGACCATGTGGTCTCAACCCTTAGCCAACATCTCATTCACCTGGAGGGTTTGTTGATGCACCAGATTGCTCCTTCCAGCGCTGGAGCGTCTGAATCCCTTGGCTGGAGCAGTACTTAACTTTCCACTTGTGCAACTTCCCAGCTAATGCTGATGTGGCTCTCTGGGACTCCGACAACCCCTGCTCTAGAGCGAGCTTTCTCAAGCATCACATAGCAAGAAAAAGTCTACTGACTACCAAAATGCATGTTTTGCGCATTTTAAAAATTACTCCTAAGAACTATTAGCAAAAAATAAAATAAAAATAAAAATTCTAGAATTTCAGAGAAGAATTCCTGTGAAGCTTTTTGCTAGTCAAATCAAACGAGGACACAAAGTCGTCCCTTAGCCGGACTACACAGCAAAGGGGTAATGGCGCGTCTTTCTGGGAGGAATTAGAAGGCGGATGCTGGGCCAGCCACGTGCGTCGGGGCTCGGTCGCCAAGTGCCGCAGCCGCAGGGCAGTGTTTTCAGCTCCGGCCTCAGGGTGGGGGTGTCAACGGTACCCGAGGCGATTCCCCCCAGGCCGCCCTCCCCTTTAAGTTTACTTCCATTTTATTTCCGTCCGTCCAATACGGAACGAACAGCCTTGCACTTTACACCCCGCTCAGGAGGAGAACTCGATTACAGTTCTCCACCGGCAAGGGGACAGCAGCAGGAAGGGAAAGTCTTTAGACAGAGCGAATCCGGCTGGTTGCTGCCATCTTGCCCCGGGCGCACCTCGCGGGTCGCGGGGCGGGGCGCGGGGCGGGGCGAGGGGCGCAGCCCCGGGACCCCGCCCCACTGGGGCCTCTCGGGAGCGCGGGCAGCGGCGCGCGGGGCGGACGCTCAGACGGCGGGGAGCGCACCCGGCACTGCAGGCGCGGCGGGTGAGCCGGGCGCGGCGGGGCTGGGGGGACCGGGCTGGGGACCGGGCCGGGCGAGTTCGCGCCGCGCGCGCGGTGGCGGTCGGAGGCCAGACACGATCACTGCTGCGGCCGGGCCGGCCCGGCGGAGGAGCAACCGCGCGCGAGCCCCGGCGGGCGGCTTGTTGGGGGGTGGCGGGATTTGGGAGTCTCTGCCCGGCCGCCGCGGCGGGCAGGTGGAATTGAGCCTGGCCGTGCACCCGCCGCGCGACCTTCCTCTTCCCACTCTGCCTCAGGGTCCCCTCCCAAAATAAAAGCCCAGCTGCGTGGACGCGCTCCCGTCCCGCGCGCCCCTCGGCGGCTCCGGGCGGTTACAATTTTTTAAAAGTGTTTCTCAAAGGTTGGACGGTTGCGGTTTTCACCCTGGAGCAACGGTTGTTACACAAAGTGAAACTTAGTGTGTGCGCTGTCCCGCGCGGGCTTCCGGGCATGCCGTGGCGGCCCCGCGCCCCCTCTTCCGGGGCCCCACCCGGCCCCGCGCCCGCTCCTCGGGGGCCCCCCTGCGGCCCCGCGCCCCCTCCTCCGGGCTCCACCCGGCCCCGCCCCGCGCCCCCTCCCCTCGGGCCGCGGTGGCGGGCGGGGCGGTGACTCAACCCCGGCCGGCCGGTTCTTAAGCGGGTGCGCGGGCCGCGCGCCGACTGTGCGAAGGGCGGGCGCGAGGGCTGCGGAGCACTGTGAGGGCTCTGTTCTGCCTGCAGGTGGGGACGACCGAGGCTGCTGCTGGACAGTCGTGTTTCCGGGGGACTGAGGAAGCCCATCAGGAACCGAAGATGCCGAAACCAGTAAGTTGCCGCGTTTCGGGGCCGGGGAGCGCGCGACGGGCGGGATCTCCGAGGGAGTTCCCTGCACCGGGCGCGGGGCGCTGCGTCTGGGGCAGGATTCTTTTTAAACCGCTAAGAGCACTGGAATCGGGGGTCGTCGCCCCGCTTTGTTACTTGTTCACCCTTTTGTGGAACACTAAGAAAACACGATTTTGATGCCTTTCTCTCCGCTGTCGTCTTTGTGAGCTCCCTCTCCAGTATTTATGGTCTTTTCTAAAAACTAGAGGCCCCTTTACACTTCCATTTTAAAAGCGTGCGCTAATGCCAACTCGGAAGTTCTTAAAAAGTCCAGATCGCAGGGACACGCAGGTGGTTTCCGACCACGTACGCCTGCTCTCAGGGTTCCTTCAATGTCGAAACCAGCATGCGACCTACACACCCAGTGGCGACTTAAAGGACATTCGAAAGAGGAGGCCCTGTCCTTCTGAAGCTGCCTTTCAGCTTCGTTGGAGCCGTTTTCCCCGGCCGGTGAAGCCGTGCCCTGTTAACCGTGAAATGTGCTGGTTGTAGTAGGATTTGTCTCTGAGAGTTACCTATGGATTTAAACCGCACACGGAGGCGGGCGGAGGAGCCTGATGGGGAGGCTCCTTGAGCTGGCTCCCTCGGTCTGCACTCTGGTCAGCTGGCTAAAGTGCCCGCAGCCCTGTCCCCTGGAATCTAGCTGACTGTTGATTGCTGGCCAAGCCTGGAGACTTGTTAGTACTAGGCAAGTTCTTCCTGACTGGCATTTCTTAGAAAATGCTGTGTATTCTACCCTCTTAACATTGGTGAACTGGTAACTAGACACCTGGGAGAGGGATTAACATTTTTTAATTGAGTTTTGAATCACAATGGACAAAAGATCAGGATTCATTAAAATTGCAATTAAAGATTATATAGGGAATTTATTTCTGGTTTTTCAGAGTAAGTTGGTTCTGTAATCAATGCATATGTGCTTTTTCTACTGTTAAATTCTTTGTTCTCTTAAAGTGCTTTATTAGTAGTCTTATTTCATTGTTAAGCTAAAGAAATCACTCAATTAATATGGTAATTGGGCTTGGCGCCTGTGGCTCAGTGGGCTAAGGCGCCAGCCATGTACACCTGAGGTGGCGGGTTCGAATCCAGCCCCGGCCTGCCAAACAATGACGGCTGCAACCAGAGCCCAGGAATTGGAGGTTGCTGTGAGGTGGGATGCCACAGCACTCTCTCCAGGGTGACAGCTGGAGGCTCTGTCTCAAAAAAAAAAAAAAAATATGGTAATTGGTTCAGAAGCTAATATAGTTTTTGCCTAAGTTACATTATTTCATTCGTGATGTAGATTTTTTTTTTCCTACACAAATTCTTTAAATTTCAAACTTAAAAGTGACACCTGACATCCAGGCTTCTCAGTACCTGTGGTGTGAAACTGACCTAAATACAGATCCTTACTCTGGGCTGAGTGAGTGGTATGCAGAAGATTGGTCAAGGGTATTACCCCATCTGGTGTGGTTTTCTTTATTTCATTAAAGAAAAGACACAGAGCTCTGCTGTTAAGATAGCACTCAGTAAAAAGGTCAGTGAGCCAGTTGCTACTTTTCTTTCTCATTTCTCATAATAAAGTAATCTCTCTTATTCTTTTTATTTTTTATTGTGGTTAAGTATACATAATATACAATTTATCATAACCATTTTTAGGTGTACACTTCAGTGGCATTAAGTACATTCACATTGTTGTGCAACTACAACATTGTCTCCAGACCTTCATCACCCCAAACTGAAACTCTGTAACCAGGAAACTCTGACTCTCCACTTGCCCCTCCCCGCAGCCCTTGGCTGTCACCATCTACTTTTTTTTACGGCTATGATGTTGACTGCTCTAGGTACCTGGTAGAGGTGGAATTATAACAATATTTGTCATTTCTTTGACAGTCTTATTTCCCATTCCACATTGTTTTGGGGGTTCATCCATGTTGTATGTGTCAGACGCCCTTTTAAAGGTTCTCTTTTATTTCTTACGGCAGGTATATTTAATTTCCTTTTGCTTTTAAAGGTCTTTTATGATGAATCAAACTTAAAAAATGCTTCTGACATTTGACAAAGTGAAGGTAGCTGTTAACTGCTAAGGAGCATCAGATATCACCTGTATGTATAATAGAGCTAGAGTAACTTTTCAAAAGACTAAGTTTTGCGTAATATCTAGTTTTCAATTTTCCTTTTAGGTGAGCCATACCTGTCTGCCCCCTTTTGGGGGAAGAAGGATCTTAGAAATAAAATAAAGATGCTAATCCATTCTTGACATGGATTCTATTAGGGCTGTCCCACTGGTCACTGAGAAGAGTTTAGAGCTTGCACGTATTTGGATATGGTACTTGTAAGGCTTTATGGAGAATCCAGTTTTGTTAGTGTTTCCTTTTGGTTTGTGTGTGTTTTTTTGGGGGGGGTCTCAGTAAATGTTAAAATGGAGCACCCACCAACAACTCTATGGATGTCTCCTTTAAACAAAGGGTTATTGATTGTAATTATTCAAACCTAAGCTGAGAATGTTCTATTAGCTAAGAATGTTAGGTGGCTTCCCTGAGATTTAATATTTAACCACAAGATTAAGGGGCAAACACACTAAAAGAGTGGACACATTACAGTATTTCAGCTTTCCACCTGATCCATTGCAGCTGGTCACCCTTGAATTCGGCAGGCAATGTATTTTTGATTATCTAAGCTGAGTCAGTTGATGACCTTATTCAGAAAACAGTAAAAGTGAAATAATAATCATTTGCTGTGTTTTCTCGAGCAAAGCATCACTTATTAAAAAGATTAAGTGTTTATTCATTCCTCAAGAGTGTGACCTCCTTTGGGGGGTGAGACAGAGCTTGTCCTCTGGGACGTTAGTGTCTGGTATCTGAGTGAAGACACAGGCAGTACTGAAATGGGAGGTAGAAAACTCACGAAGAGTATCTTCAGAGAGGAAAAGAGCCTTGGTAATGTTTGACGCAGTTAAGAAGAAAACCTCTGAAAGGGGGATGGGCAGACTACTGAAGTGACATTTTAGTGGAATCTTGCTTGAGGGCTGCGAGGAGGATCTGGTCAGCCCCACGATTTGGGGAGAGGAGCAGCTGTGGTGTGTTGTCTGGTTTTGCTTTTCCTACCGCTGCTTTGGGGCTCTGTTCATGTGTGACTGGCAGACATCCAAGAAGGATGATTTGGGGTTCCAGTGGGTACCTCGCCTCGTGCTGTTTGGCCTGTGGGTCCCCTGCTCTGAGCAGAGGCGTAGGGAATGGTACTCAGTTTACTGGTTCCGGAAGTAGCCCCTATGCCCTTTGATGTTAGGGTGACTGGAGTCCCTTTTTCTTTCCTCTCCCACACTTGATTTCTATAAATCGAGATACTGTAGAAAGGAGGCATGGGGAATTGGAAAGAAAAACCACTGTAGTAGAGTTTAGGGAGGAAAAGGTGCTGTGCTTGAGGCCGAGATCTCTTAAAGGTGTTATGAGAAAGAACCTTCGACTTTAACTGCCTTTGAATGCCCTCTGTTGTTTCTAAAGTGCTGTTACCAGATTTTCTAATTTGACAAAAGTTTCACTTCTCATTAGGAAAACTCTGCATTCAAAGTTCTACCTGTGCCAAAATTTTAAGATAATTTCTGAGATTACCTGGCCTCTAGGAATGCATAGCTGCTTCCACTATTTTAATGGGCAGAATTTACTGAATATACTGAATGCACTTTACTCCTCCCCACCACAGTCTGGACTGGGATGTATTTCCACCCCTCCTCCATCGTGACGGGCAGATGGTGCTTTATTAGGTAGCTAAGATTTTGCACATGGCAGTAAGAAATGCTGACCAGGATTAGTGGTTTGCCTTAATCACTGTGAGGCACGGTGACTGTCCGTTGGTCCATTAGTTTTGCAGACATTTACTGAGTTGCTATATGGAGGTTTTGAGGCTACTGACTTACAGACATGGAAGCAGTCCCACGGGGGAAGTATGGAACGGCAGCTGCAGGGCATGCCTGAGGAGGGGCATGGGAGGCCTGGTGGACACGGCCATGCGTGGGTGTCGAGGGGGTCAGAAAGGTATCCCTGAGACCACGCATTCTGCAGGCAGAAGGAGTATCCTGTGCAAAAGCATGGTGGTGGGGGTAGTCAAAGTTAGGGTTCCACATGAAGACCAGTGTGGCTAGAGAGGACAAGTCAGGCCATGCCTTGCAGGCCTTTCTCAGGCATTTTCAAGCTTAACTGAGGTCATAGCAGTCTGTGATACAGAATCAGTAAGAGGCAGGAGATAAGAGCCAGCGGATGTTGCAACCCTTGGAGCTAGTGCCTAGCTCAGGTGACAGTGTTGGGAGCGCAGACGTGGATGCCTTCCGAGCGCCTTGGGAGGAGAAATTGACAGGACTTGAGGATGGATTAGATGTGCAGGGCCAAGGGCGGGGTCAGGCCGACTTCTGGTTTCTGCCTTGCATAAGCCATGGGTGGTAGAAGGTTGAGAGTCTAGAATTGTACATGTTATTAAATTTCTGACTATGATTGAAGTCCTTGCTTTCATTTTTTAAAAATTATTACTATTATTTTTTGAGACAGAGTCCCAAGCTGTTGCCCTGGGTAGAGGGCCGTGGTGTCACTGCTCACAGCAACCTCAAACTCTTGGGCTTAAGCGATTCTCTTTCCTCAGCCTCCCAAGTAGCTGGGACCACAGGTGCCAGCCACAACGCCCGGCTATTTTTTGGTTATAGTTATCATTGTTGTTTGTTGGGCCCGGGCTGGATTCCAACCTGCCAGCTCCAATGTATGTGGCTGGCACCTTAGCAACTTGAGCTACAGGCACCAAGCCCTTGCTTTCATTATTATAACTCTTCCTTTCTAAAGCACCAGACTCCTTGAACTATAGTATTTTAAAATCCAAGTAAATTAAAATAATTTAGTAGCTTCCGTGTTTCTCCTAAGTGTATGTATAAACTATACCTACATAAAACTAAAAGAGAACGTTAATTTACTGCAGTGTTGTCAAATTTAGGTGTAGTAAATTGTCTGGAGACTTAATTCCTGGGTCCCTCAAAGCACTAATGACTCTCCATCTCTAGAGCGAGGGGTGCCCTTGGGTACCTGTACTTTAAATAAGCTCCCCAGATGGTTCTCATGCACACCGAAATTTGAGAGCTGCTGATTTAGTAGGAAAATGGCAATTTTTTTTTTTTTAGATAGAATCTCAAGCTGTCATCCTGGGGAGAGTGCCGTGGTGTCACAACTCACACAGCAACCTCAAACTCTTGGGCTTAAGCGATTCTCTTGCCTCAGCCTCCCAAGTAGCTGGGACTACAGGCACCTGCCACAATGCTCGGCTATTTTTTTTGGTTGTAGTTGTCATTGTTGTTTGGTGGGCACAGGCTGGATTCGAACCCGCCAGCTCCGGTGTACGTGACCGGCGCCCTAGCCGCTGAGCTATAGGCACGGAGCCGGAAAATGGCTTTTTTTTTTTTGTAGAGACAGAGGCTCACTTTATTGCCCTCGATAGAGTGCTATGGCATCACACAGCTCACAGCAACCTCCAACTCCTGGACTTAGGCAATTCTCTTGCCTCAGCCTCCTGAGTAGCGGGGACGACAGGCGCCCGCCACAATGCCTGGCTATTTTTCTGTTTTGCAGTTTGGCCAAGGCTGGATTTGAACCCACCACCTTTGGTATATGGGGCCAGCGCCCTACTCTATGAGCCACAGGCTCTGCCCCAAAATGGCAATTTTTATATATTCCTTTTTACTGCATCTCAGTGAAGAAGTGGAGTGAGGCCAGGTCAGGTGGTTCATATCTGTAATCTAGGACTGTGAGAGGTCAAGGTGGAAGGATCGCTTAAACTCAGGAATCTGAGACTAGCTTGAGTGAGAGTGAGACCCCATGGTCTACCAAAAATAGAAAAAATTAGCTGGGCATGGTGGCGTGGGCCTATAGTCCCAGCTATTTGGAAGGCTGAGACAGGAGGATCACTTAAGCCCAGGAGTGTAGACAAGGCCAGCCAAGATCCAAGGCAGGGTCCCCCAATTTGAACTTCCCTCTGCAGAGTCCAGTAACAGATTAATTTGGCAGTGACCAGTGGTCTATCAAATTTTGGTTCTAATTTATAAAGACAAAAAAGAGCCTACACTTATCCTACTAAATGATAGGGAAGTAAGATACTCTATTGCTTGTTCCTTTTTCATTCTTCTCTTGTTCCTTCCATACTGGCCTCTTGTTAGTTCTGCCCTAAATAGTAGTGCTCTGATTTCTAACAATATAGAATAATTTTATTAATACTTCCTGTTTGGGAAAGGAAAACAGTATCACTGAGTAAATTGTAATTCTTAATTATTTCATACTTTTATGATCTTTGGCAGTTTGGAGATTCTCAGGATGGTTCGGAGTGCCTACTTTCTTAACAGTATTTAGACATTGGAACTCTGCAATCTGAACCAATAAAGTTGGTCGTCTTTCGAAGTCAGCGAAGGCGTTTGAGTTTTCCCTTGTATTTTATCTTATTTTAACTACATTGAGACTCCCCAAGTATTCCAATTAGCTTTTAATTTAAGCACTCAATGTGTTTGCCACCACTAATTAAATATGGAATGTTTATTGACGAGACCAGAAGGTTACATTGTCTTCCTTCTAACATATTTACCGTCCATACCTGTTGACATAAAGCATAAAGATCTTTTCGCCAGACTTCCATAGTTTTTCAAAGAACTATACAGAATGAACCACTGTGTTAAAGGGTGACTTACAGACTTTTGAGTAAAATAAAATGACTACTATATAGTTAATGTACATTACTTTTCCAAGTAAAATTAAAAAGCAAAGAACCATGCACAGAGTAATTTCTGATTTACTACCTACCTATATTTGGGCAAGTCATTTAGCATTTGTGAAACTCAGTTTTGCCATCTGTAAAACGGAAGTAAAAAGTTTTTAAGTGAAAAGAATGTTACGTAAAATAAACTGAGACAAAGCTTGTATCTGTGAAATCCAAACAGTTTATCTATAAGCTTTGTGTTTCTTCCCGTGGATATGTTTTATAAACTTTGGAGTGTAACCTGTTAACTGAAATTTTACATTGCTATAAATCAGATAAGGTTTGTCCATAGGCTTTCTCTGGGAAGCAGCAATATGAAGTGTTTGGGGTATTTAGTAAAAGGAAGCACTGTAATTTTTCCGTGCTCTGGATCTAGCTGTCTGAGTTCCCTTACTGATCATATGGATTCCTTCCTCATGTATTGAAGCCCTAGTATAGGCTCCCTGATGGGACTGTAAAAATAAAATTTTTTAGGAATCCTCTGTCTCATAGGGGAGACAGATGTCTAAAGACTTGCAAAGCAGCATCGTATGCTAATAGATGTCCTTACAGAGGAAGGCAAAGTATGCCCTGGGACCCTCTGGGTGTGGGAAGCTCTCTGGCCCCTCTCCTCCCCACCAAGGGCAGAGGGCACGTTAGGTTAGCATTGGTCAGTTCTGCTTTCCTTTATTCATTAAGCCCTGGCTACCACATGTGGATAAATGGTACTATTTCAAAGGAAATGTTAATTTCATTAACACAGCAATTATCTTTTTTTTTTTTTTTTTTTATAGAGACAGTCTCAGTTTATCACCCTCGGTAGAGTACTGTGGCAGAGTACTGTGGCGTCACAGCAACCTCCAGCTCCTGGGCTTAGGCAATTCTCTTGCCTCAGTCTCCCGAGTAGCTGGGACTACAGGCACCTGCCACAACGCCCGGCTATTTTTGTTGTTGCAGTTTGGCCGGGGCCGGGTTCGAACCCATCACTCTCGGTGTATGGGGCCAGCGCCCTACCAACTGAGCCACAGGTGCTGCCTAGGAATTATCCTTTTAATCTATTTGAGAAAACAAACCTTAAGAGCAAAACAAAAAAATGTGTGATCTTGACCCTAGTTTTGTTGATAAAAGTAAGAGAAAGGAACAGAGAATCAAACTAGTCAGTAATATCAGGTACTGTTTATCTTTTTGTTCAGTTTGAAGTCAGTTTCCACAGTGTCATTTTGTTTTACATTTTTGCCTGAGCGAAGGTCAAGTTAAAGTTGCCTATATCAACAGTCAATAGCATATCATATTGTAAATAGTTGTCTTTGTATTAGGATGGGATAGGCAGGTTAGCATGTACAGGCCAAATCTGGCTGTGGCCTGTCTTTGTATGGTCTGCCAGCTAAGGATTTTTTTTTTTCTTTTTGCGGGGTTTTAAAAACAACATGCAGCAGACAGCAAATAAGGCCCTCAAAGCCTAAAATATATATTAATACCATCTGACCCTTTGTAGAAAACATTTGTCAACTTCTAAGATATGAGTAGTTATTGCTTGTGTATACTTCACAGCTTGACCTGTAAATTTGGAAGCACATCCAAATTGGTTGGTTCCAATTATTTATTTATTTATGTATTATTATTATTATTATTATTATTTATTCATTTTTTTTTTTTTGCAGTTTTTGGCCAGGGCAGGGTTTGAACCTGCCACCTCTGATATATGGGGCCAGCACCCTACTCCTTGAGTCATAGACGCTGCCCCAGGTTT
Organism: Perodicticus potto; assembly: GCA_963574655.1. Lineage (NCBI taxonomy): Eukaryota > Metazoa > Chordata > Mammalia > Primates > Lorisidae > Perodicticus > Perodicticus potto. The sequence goes on from CAUYRH010117817.1 coordinate 28,042, forward strand.
CAGTTTTTTTTTAAATTGTTAGGACAAAGAGCTGTTTTGTTAGCCAGTATTAACCGCTGTGTCAGCTTCAAGCTTGGATGCCTATTGTGAGAACTGTCACCAAGGAGTGGGCATGGTTGGTGCTGAGGCAGTATTTTAAACAAGGCCAGTATTTCCTGGAGATTGTTCCTGTAGAGAAAGTGGTAGTATCTTAGGTCACACTTGCTAAGCCATTGGATGATGACAGCCTTTCTGGCATATGCTAAAAGGAATCAATTTGTACCGGATATTTGAGTTGAAAAGAGAATGGTATATAAATGAATTGCTTATTTATTGATAATTTGAAATTAACTTTTGACCTACTGTAGTCCGTGTGAATGTGCAGCTATAGATGTTGTATGATTGAATCCTTAATGTGGCCCACCCTGTCTAAAACCGAGCCTCATCATTGCCCACCCTCTGCCCCTCTCTAGCATGCCTCCCACAGAACTCCTCTCTGCCTAGAATCATGCTAGGTGCTTGCTTATTTACACTTTCTTTCTAACTGCAAAGCTAGAGGCAAGGTGGTTTGAGACCAGCATGGGCAATCTAGTGAGACCCCATGTCTTAAAAAAAAAAATTAGCCAGGCGTGGTGGTGCATGCCTGAAGCCCCAGCCACGCAGGAGGCTGAGGCAGGAGGATCTCTTGAACCCAGGAGTTTGAGATTACAGCGAGCTATGATTATTCTACTGCACTCCAGCCTGGGCAACAGAGCGAGCCCTTGTCTCTAATTTAAAAATACACTTAAAACTACATTAAAATAAAAGGCATCATTCTCTGTTTCTAGGACACACTTTAAATTCTTGCTTTACTGGCAGATAAATAGAGGATGACTGGGTAAATAAACATACCTGCCTCTGAGTGGGCAGGTTTCTTCACCTCCATCTGCCTCTTCATCTGTAAACAAGATCCTGCGTGCCTACCTGCTGAGATGACACACAGGAGGCACCTGGCCCCGTGCCTGGCCCTGGTCAGAAAGGGCTGTGTGGGTCTCCTTGCAACTACTAAATTCTAATCTGATTAAAAGCTTTGCTATCTCATGATGGTCATTCTTTTCCTCCAACTTAAAACAGCCTAATAAAATAATGCAAAAAGCAGATTTTACCTTTCTGTCATTTTGATACAACAGCAAATAGTCTCACAATCCTCCATAAAATTCACTTATTCAACAAGTGGAGTACCTACTGTGTGCCAGGGTTTTAGGTACTGGGGATACACTGGTGAACAAAGGGGCCTTTTTGTCTGTTTGGTTTAAGGTCATATCAAATGAATGGTGGAGCCAATTTCCAGCTAATGTGCATTTCAGCCTTAAATGTACACTGCCCCGCCCTCTCCTAGTGGCCAAATGCCTTGGGAAAGTAGGTAACAGGTCTGACTAAATAAAACTCCTTTCTGTGTGGAGTTGTGAAGGCAGCTGTGTTTTCTTCAGCCCCCTCTGCTTCCAAGAAGCTTTTAGTGTGGTGGGAAGGACAGGCTAGTGTATAATACCAGGTGGTGGTAAGAGTGTTGCTGGAAATTCTCATCCAGGCTTTGCCAAGAGTCAGAGGTACTTTTATAACTGTGTACTAACTCTTTGGTGAAGAGTTGGAACCACTGGGCAGAGTGACTTACAGGTGGGCACCGTGAGATTGTTTGTCTCTTTGGTTTTTTTTCTAAATCACTCTTGGATTGGACAGTGATCCTGGATGATTTTTGTCCAAGAACTTGTTTTGCATAGATTTGGTCCTAAGCCTGTCATTATTTGCCATGCACACTGAGATTCTTCCAGATACTGTGTTCAGGGAGATTGTTTTGATAATATTTTGCCTTTTGTAATCATTGTTTGCATTATGTAAACAATTTAATCATTGTTTACATAGATTACTTGTAAAATAAGGTTTTAGAAGGAGATCCCAGCCTCGTTCCTTATGTTTTTAAAGGGAAAATTGTTTTTAAAGGTCACTTGGTTAAAGAAAGCATAGAGCTTAAATATGAGATTAGAGTCACTATTTATGAAACACATATTACTGTATATTAGTATAGTATTCTCATTAAGGTGTGTTTCATTGCCTCAGTTAAATAATTAAGGGTGTTGCTTCTGGGATGTTGAAGTATTTCCTTACATAATACATTGCTGTTTGGGTGAGACTCCTCAGTGGATTTAGATGGGGAGATAGGCTGGAGAAAACTGGATGTTTTATTAAGAGCCTGGCTGAACAAAGCAACATGGAGATAAGTGTGATAACAAGGCAGCAGAATGCATCATATAGTTTGAACAAATTAACTGTAAGAAGATATTTTCAAAGCAGTGGAGTAAAATTGAATGTTGAACATTAAATATTATAGAATTGTTTTTAATCATTTTGAATATGATAGTATTGTGGTTATGTATGTTTTTTAAAGTCACTTAAAAGTACAGATCAAAGGTTTTATTTTTTTAATTCTTAGTAAATCAGTAAATCTGGATGATTTTGAAACAATATATGATGGCCTTAAAATCTACCAGTAAAATATATATATATATATATATATTTTTTTTTTTTTTAAGAGAAGGGAAGGAAAGGGAATTTTTTTCCTACTCTCTAGAAAGAGTAGATAGATGAAACAAGAATGCTGGAAAGTTACTGGCGTGGAAGATGAAGAGAACAAGGAGGCTCTTCATGCTGCTCATTCTCTCTGCTTTTGTGAATGTTTCAAAATTTTGCCAATAGAAAATTTGCCTTTTTTTTTTTTTTAAAGACAGTCTTACTTTGTTGCCCTGGGTAGAGTGCTATGGTGTCATAGCTCACAGCAACCTCCAATTCTTGGACTCTGTCTGTTGGGGCTACGGATGGGCTGGGGGAGGAAGAAATACAGCAGACCAGGAGCAGGAGCCGGGAGTGGGGTGAGTGCAGGGTTAGCACCACTTCCTCTCCCAGTCGAGCAATTATCTACAAATTAAAATCCCATTCCAAATGTAGCATATTTGATTATGAGAAAGTATAAATGGAAGAGTTTTGTTTTTATTTATTTAGTATAATTTGAGAAACGGGGTGGTTTAAAAGTATAAGAAGTTTTGGTGATTGCTTATTCAAGTAGATTTTGTAAGCTTACTGATTTAGTTGGAATTTAAAAAATAAAGTTATTGAGGTCTTGGTCTCTATTTTTTTTTTTTAATTTTTATTTTTTTGAGACAGAGCCTCAAGCTGTCACCCTGGATAGAGTGCTATGACATCACAGCTCACAGCAACCCCCCCAATTCCTGGGCTCAAGCGAGTCTCTTGCCTCCGCCTCTCAAGTAGCTGGGACCACAGGTGCCCGCCACAATGCCCGGCCATTTTTTGGTTGCAGCCGTCATTGTTGTTTGACGGGCCCAGGCTGGATTCGAACCCACCAGCTTGGGTGTATGTGGCTGGCGCCTTAGCCTGTTGAGCCACAGGCGCCGAGCCTTGGTCTCAATTTTTGATGGCAAAAGTCAACTACTTTGGCAAGTTCAAAGAAATCTGCTCTTCATAGCAGAAACTGCAAATTAGTACTGCTCCAGTGGTCCTAACTAGGGGCAAAGATCTATCTCAGAAATAGTATAAGATTTAAGTACGGTTTATTTTATGTATTCTATAAATAAAACAACAGGTTAGCAAAGGAATTTTGTTGTTTTGACACTTTCATTGTTTCCTGGACTCCCCCCAGAGTGGTAAGGAAAAACTTCACAGACTTCTAAATTTACAAAGAAAACAGTGCATTCTACGTGGGTATTTTCTCATCGACATGCCTTTAGTTTCCTAATTTTGTGAACCTAGAATTTAAAACCATGTAACATGTAATAGTCATCTTGGCCTTGGCCCTTGTTTTTGTCTTTTACGGAATCTTAAGTTTATGTATATAATTAACTTCACATTTCAGTGAACTAAATTGGTACTGAAGTGTGTATGACATACCCAGTAAAGCTGAGATCCTGAGTTACAAATGAAGACTTCCAAAGTTTATTAGATAAGAAGTGATCCTTGAACAAGAATTTATTTTCCTGCCTTGGATTGAGGAGATGAGAAGGATGTAGATTATTTGTGTTTCTGGAAAGAATAATTTCTTTTGCAGAATCTTTTATTTCTCTCCCCTTTCCTAAGACTTCTAGGTTAGTTCCTACAGTAGATTTACAAGTATCCTGCCTTTCCCAGTGCTGAAGAAGTTGGTTCCTAGTTACACTCACAAGAAATGTTCTTAAAAATTTGTAACAGTCATCAGGAGCATTATTTTCACATGCCATTAGGTCAGAAAACACCCACCAGTGTTACTATGCAGCACAGCCATGGAATTGGGGAGGCCCACGATTGTTTCATTAGTCGGGCGGGGGTGTGGGGGGGGGGTGTCTGCCTTCCAGAAGCAGTGCCTTAGCCCATGAGCAGTAGGGACGCCTCAGCACAAACTGTTCCCAGCCTGATTCTGAAGTGACCCTCTCTTTAATGTGAATGATCAGAAAGTTCCCATCTCATTCTGAGGTCATGATTTTCTCTGATTATAATGAGGGCAAACAGGACTGGTTTGTCTGCTTTTTGTGTTTGTTAAGCAGCCTTGGTCTGACAGGAAGTGGGTCTGGGGGCAGGAAGTGGCTTACTCTGAAAGGCAAAAGGAGCCTGTAAGGAAGGATTCGAGATTTGATTATATATTCTTGAAATTATGGGGGGGTACTTTTTAGTTGATCTGGACTCCTTATATGTATATGAAATTGTATGTAGTTTTCTCTTCAGAATTTGGAAATACAAACTTTTGATTCAGAAACTTAAAGCCACTAACTTAAATTTAAAGATACATCTTTAGGAATAACATTAAAGAACTATACAAATAATATAAATAATTTTGGTAGCTCAACTAGAAGTTGATGAAGTTGCTTAAAGTTTTCTGGTTCTCAGTATTCTCAGCCATTAAAAAACAAAAAAATAAAGATCATCAGATTAGGATAACCTTACACTTCTTGCCAAGCAATACTCATTTAGAGTCTCTAAATAGTTACACTTTGTCACTGTTTTTGTTTGTTTGTTTTTGTTTTTTGCAGTTTTTGGCCAGGGCTGGGTATGAATCAGCCATCTCCGACATACGGGGCCGACATATGCAGCCAGCACCCTACTCCTTTGAGCCACAGGCGCCACCCTTTGTCACTGTTTTAATTGTCCTATTTAAAACATACACATTTATGTAACAAAAATGTTTTTTATTTTTAAATTTATTTTAATTTTGTTTGTTTTTTGTTTTTGCAGTTGTCATTGTTGTTTAGCAGTTGTCATTGTTGTTAAACCAGGCGGGTTTGAAACCACCAGCCCCAGTGTATGTGGCCAACGCCCTAACCACTGAGCTACGGGTGTCAAGCCTTATTTATTTATTTATTTTTGAGACAGAGTCTCACTTTGTCACCCTTAGTAGAGGGCTATAGCATCATAGCTCACAGCAATCTCAAACTCTTAGGCTTAAGCAATCCTCTTGTCTCAGCCTCCTGAGTAGCTGGGACTATAGGCACCCACCACAACGCCCGGCTATTTTTTTTTTTTTTTTGAGACAGAGTCTTGCCTCAGCCTCCCAAGTGCTGGGATTATAGGCATAAGCCACCTTGCCCAGCCTACAGTGGCATTTAGATACCTGAAACAGAAGTTATTAGAAAATCCCAAGCCAAACTCACTGGCTCATGCCTGTACTCCTACCACTCTGGGAGGCCAAAGCAGGTGGATTGCTTGAGCTCAGAAATCGAGATCAGCCTGAGCAAGAGTGAGACCCTATCTCTACTAAAAATAGGACAAAAATAGAAAAACTAGGGGGCAGGGTAAGGTGCTCATGGCTGTAATCCTAGCACTCTGGAAGGCTGAGGCTGGTGGATTGCTTGAGCTCAGGAGTTGGACACCAGCCTGAGAAGAGTGAGATGCCATCTCTACTAAAAATGAAAAACTGAGGCAAGAGGATCACTTGAGCCCAAGAGTTTGAGGTTGCTGTGAGCTAAGGTGCCATGGTGTTCTACCAATGGGACAAACTACCAATGGAGTTTGTCTACAAGTCTACCAATGGAGACTCTGCCTCCAAAAAAAAAAAAAAAAAAAAGGAAGAAAAGAAAAACTAGCAGCGTTTGTGGCTGGCACCTGTAGTCCCAGCTACTCAGGAGGCTGAGGCAAGAGGATCACTTGAGCCCCAAGAGTTTGAGGTTGCTACGAGCTATGACAGACACTATAGCTCTCAACCCAGGGCAATAGAGTGAGACACTGTCCCCCCCCACCTCCCAAAAAAGAAAATTCCAAGCCCTGTTGTTGTCTACCACATAATAAGAGTTTACTTTTTTTTTTTTTGAGACAGCCTCAAGCTGTCACCCTGGGTAGAGTGCTGTGGCATCACAGCTCACAGCAACCTTCAACTCCTAGGCTTAAGCGATTCTCCTGCCTCCGCCTCCCAAGTAGCAACAACACCCGGCTATTTTTTGTTTGCAGCCGTCATTGTTTGGCAGGCCCTGGGCTGGATTCGAACCCACCAGCTCAGGTGTATGTGGCTGGTGCATTAGCCACTTGAGCCACAGGAAGAGTTTACCTTTTAAGCTTAGCCTAATGGTGGTGGTGGAGAAAGGAGTAAGGAGAAATTTGGAAGAGGAGATAAGGGTATGTATGTAGGGTTATTTTTCATCCTTTAAACTTTCTCCAAAAGTTCTTTCAAGTAAGTGGTCATGGCTTCTCTGTGAAATGAGTTTGGTGCCTACCTGTGGTGTCTGGAGGATCACAGAGTAAGGGATGTGGCCCAAGCAGAGCCTGGCACACCTGCCTCGCCTGCCTTCGTCCTTCCCCTTGGGAACTACATGTAGGCTGGTTGCCCCACGCACAGGGGTATATCAGGTATAGTTTTTTGTACTTTAAACAATCAAAAACCTAACTCATAATCAAGTATGGAAGTAGACAACTGTTCCAGAAGAACTACATTATTTTAAGGTATTTATAAATACTAAATATGGATATGAACAGAATGCTTCATAAATAACATTCATAACAGGCTTGGCGCCTGGAGCTGGGCGGCTAGGGCGCCAGCCACATATACCAGAGCTGGCGGGTTCGAACCCAGCCCAGGCCCACCAAACAACAATGACAACTACAACCAAAAAATAGCCGGGCCTTGTGACAGGCGCCTGTAGTCCCTAACTGCTTGGGAGGCTCAGATAAGAGAATCACTTAAGCCCAAGAGATGGAGGTTGCTGTGAGCCTCTATGCTACAGCACTGTACCCGGGGCAACAGCTTGAGGCTTTGTCTCAAAAAGAAAAGAAAAGAAAAATTTGAAACAGTGAAAGTTGTCTTTGTTTCTTACTCAAGTTAAAATTTCTACTCAGAGTTCCTAATATTAAATAAGGACTGTTCTTAACACGGACTGAGAAAGCACTAGTTACAGCTTCGTGGTTTCCGTAGTTAAGTTTACACTTTGGACGTTGAACTCTATAGTTCTGGCCTTGCTTTTTGTTAGGAATTAGCACTTGGGCAGGTACTGACCAATCAGTGAATGCTTTTTTGCACCTCCCTGAAAAAAAGTGGGAGGCAGGATTGTTTTCATCTGGAAGACTTTGTGTTGTGATGGATTTACTTAGCTTCCTGGTAGGTACTGTCTGTAGGGAATTTAGTCATTCCGTTAACTGTCAGTGTTAATCCCTATGTAACCAAACTTGAATTCCTGTGCTGGGGATCAACCGCTGTCACCCTGGATTGAGTGTCTGCAACTGAAAGAAGCAGCTGACACTAGCACGTGGTCAGGACCCCCCCCCAACTTGTCCCTTAGTGACTTCCGGTACTTCCCCTTCCTGGGAGTGGCGTGCCTGCCCATTGTGATTCCCAGGGAGGGTACAGAGTTAACTGAGCACTCGAGCTGGTACTTTGACCCGTGTGGCGTGGGAGGCTGCCTCGTGGTTATCAGTGTTGCGTCGAGCAGACTCTTAGGAGCTCTAAGATTTGATGACTTTAGTATTCTTGTTACTTAGGCAATAGAAGGCTAGTTAGTACATAGCCCCATATTGTATAATTATGTGAAAACCTTTGTCCAAGTACAAGTTTGTGTCCTACCTATGTGTCTTTGTGGGTTTATTGTGCTACAGCAGAATAGCACACAGCGGTCTTATTGACTTGCCTAATAATTTTTGTTATGATTCTGTGTACATTTTTACAAGACTTGTGGACCTAGATGCTAGCCTTTCCTTGGCATCTGCAAATTTTTCTCAGCCCAGTAATCAGGTGATGTTTTTGCCTTTACTTTCACGTTCTTCTCTAGCCTTAAAAGGGAAGGTAGCATAAGATGACGGTCCGGTGTAACTTCAGATATGGAGGGCCTTATGGAAAGGAATAGCGGTTTTACATCTTCATCCACTGGGTTGCAGGTTGTCTCGGTTATTTTATCAGGAGGATGCATTTGTGCTCTTATTTACGCCTTGTTCTAAAGATGAACAAGGACACTTAAGGTTAGTGGTAAAAGCTAGAGCTTAAATGTGTGTCCCTGGGGTGCAATGGCTCATGCCTGTGATCCTAGCACTCTGGGAAGCTGAGGCGGGTAGATCCTTTGAGCTCAGGAGTTTGTGACCAGCCTGAATAAGAATGAGACCCCATCTCTACAGAAAAAATTAGCTGGGTGTTATGGTGCATGCCTGTAGTCCCAGCTACGAGGATCTCTCAAGCCCAAGAGTTTGAGGTTTCTGTGAGCTATGATGCCAGGGCACTTTACCCTAAGGCAACCCAGTGAGACTTTGTCTCAAAAAAAGTATGTCCCTAGAATTTCTTCTAGCCCAGGCTTCCTCTGAGCACTTGGTAACTTGTGGCTCCTGCTCTTGGTGGGAAGGTTTAGAGAAGAGCCCCGTACTTGTCAACTTGATTGACGAGCAGTGTTGATGCTTTTGCTAAGTATCAGCTTAATACCATAAGTGATAACTATATCCTGTATATATGTGGACTTGATTTAATGAAAAAATCCTGCTCCAAAGACCCACATTTCTATTTTACTGGTATTCTTTCTGGGTGGTAATGTTTTGAATATGTTAACAAATACCTTCAGCCACGTAGTAGTTCTTTGGCTCTTTCTGTCCTTGAAAGAATGGTATAGAAAAGGGTGGTTTTCGAACTGCCTCTTAGTAAAGTTGGACACTTAACTATATGCTTGTTGAAAACCATAGCAATCTAACATGTGGTTGGATTTTTAGTTGCAACTATGTTACATAATTTTGTTTTTTTTTTAATATAAACATTCGTTACTGGAACAGCATTGCATGTGTAGAAAAGAAACATAGTTACTTTATGTGACAGAATGGAAACATAGTTATCCTACTCTGACACCCTAAAAAAGGATTGATGATGTGGAGTAAGAAAAGCCAAAAAAGAAGGGTGCACCTGTGGCTCAGCAAGTAGGGCACCGGCCCCATATATCAAGGATGGTGAGTTCAAACCCAGCCCCGGCCAAACTGCAAAAAAAAAAAAAAAACCAAATAAAAAAATAGCCGGGCGTTGTGGCGGGCGCCTGTAGTCTCAGCTACTTGGGAGTCTGAGGCAAGAGAATCGCCTAAGCCCAGGAGTTGGAGGTTGCTGTGAGCTGTGACACAACGGCACTCTACAGAGGGTGATAGAGTGAGACTTTATCTCTACAAAAAAAAAAGAAAAAGACGAGCAAAAAAAACCAATAAAAAACCACACAAACAATCCTTTTGCCTCTGTGTAGCTGGATTTAGGCATCTGCGTTTCTGCACTGAGCTGGTTAAAGTTCAGTAAGTTAATGGTAATGTTTTATAGCGGTTAGTTATTTGTTAGCCAGCACGTGTGGAAAATAACCACGTTGTGTCAATAGCTAGTACCCCGTGATGTATTCAACTGGCATATTGTTCGTAGAGGCAATAAAGGGGATCAGGACCCAGAGAGTACAAAATGTGGGTCCATCTCTTGTGATCCTAGGATTCATTAAGGAAAAGCCATCCTCTAGGACGAGTAAATGGAGTCTCAGTAAAGATATTTTTATACGATCGGTTATATAATAATTCAGTAGAAGTAAATACATTCATCTTGGCCAAGGTTGTGGCTTGTTGCATTTTTGTCACAAGAGGCCCTTTCCCTTAAGCACTGGTGGTCACAGTGTGGCTTTGGCCAGTCTGCTCATGTTAATTTAAAGGCCCTTCCCAACCTGCTGAGTCAGAATCTCCGGAGCCCAGGAATCTGTTCTAACAAGCTCTCCCAGTGATTATTTTACATGTTCAAATTTGAGCCCCGCAGGCTTAAAGGAACCCTGAGGGTCCGTGAGCAGCAGCAGGAGACTAGATGGAACAAGTCTGCTGTTGTCATGTTTTCTTGAGCAGCAGGGAACAGGGCTGGTGTGGGTGGGGGGGCGGTATGTTGATCCAAGAAAATATAAAATATAAAAAAAAGGGTTCAGTTAAAGAAATGTGTTTAGTGCCCATCAACCCATGGATAGATGAACTGTGGTATGTGAGTATACCTCCATAAAAAAAGATGGAGACTTTACATCTTTTGTATTTACTTGGATGGAGTTGAAGAACATTCTCTTTAGGAAAACCACTCAAGAATGGAAAAGCAAGTGGTGCACGGTGGCTCACGCCTGTAATCCCAGCACTGGGAGGCCAAGGCGGGCGGACTGCCTGAGTGCGTGGATTTGAGATCAGCCTGAGCAAGCGTGAGACCCTGTCTCTAGAAATAGCCAGGCGTTGTAGCCAGCGCTTGTAGTCCCACCTACTCCCAGCTACTCGGGAGGCAGAGGCAAGAGGATCACTTGAGCCCAAGAGTTCGACATTGCTGTGAGCTATGACACTACAGAACTCTACTCAGGGCAACAAAGTGACACTCTGTCAGGGGGCGATAGGGGGGAGGGTGGAAGAATGGAAAAGCCAGCATCCCATGTACTCAATACTAATTTGAAACTAGTAGATGAACAGCTGCAGGCCCACGCTAGAGAAAATCAGAATTAAATTGAAGAAAGCAGGGGAGGGGAAGAAGAGGGCTCGGTAAACTCCTTACTGGGTACTGCGTAGGTATATATAGCACCCCTCCTGGGTGAAGGACTCAACTTCAGTTCAGACTTTGCACCTTACAAACACAAATTATGTAGCCTAATTGTATGTGCCCTTACGTTAATCCAGAAAAAAAAAAGAAATTTGTTTTGGCAGTTAAATTGGGTGCCAACTGTTGTGTGCCTTTGGACTTAAATGTGAATCAGAGTACTAAGTCCCTGCTTAAAATCTTGAAAGAGCAATTTGTGATGGGGAGAGCTCCAAAGGGGCCAGCCTCGGGAGGGAATGAGCCGACCCAGTGCTGCTGCTGCTGCTGCTGCGTCCACAACTGTTTGCCAGCTGGTACCTTCTTAATAGAAACAGTAAATTAAAAGTTCAGATTTTTTTTCTAACACTTTTATTTTATTTTATTTTTATTTTTTATTAAATCATAGCTGTGTACATTAATGCAATCATGGGGAAGTTTAATTTATTTTTCTTTTATCTTTGTTTCACCCTGCAGATTTTTTATTCTTACTAAATTGACCATAATCTAGTTCTGTGACATTATTTTCCAACCATTTTCTATTTGCAATCACTAAAGCAGCAGGGGGCCAGTTAATAAGTACTCAGCCCAAATGTCCTGTCTTCTCCACACAAATGGCTAACAAATATATGGAAAAAATGTTCATCATCACTAATTATCAGAGAAATGCAAATCAGAACCACCATCAGATATCATCTAACCCCAGTGAAAATGGCCCACATCGAAAAGTCTCAAAGCTGCAGATACTGACAGGGATGTGGAGAGAAGGGAACACTTTTTTTTTTTTTTTTTTTGAGACAGTCTCAAGCTGTTGCCCTGGGTCGAGTGCTGTGGTGTCACAGCTCACAGCAACCTCCAACTCTTGGGCGTAAGCATTTCTCTTGCTTCAGCCTCCCAAGTAGCTGGGACTACAGGAATCCACCACAATGCCCAGCTATTTTTGTTGTTGTAGTTGCAGCTGTCATTGTTTTAGCTGGCCCGGGCTGGGTTTGAACCCGCCAGCCTCAGTGTATGTGGTCAGTACCCTACCCACTCAGCTATGGACACTGCCCAGAAGGAAACACTTGCACTGCTCATGGGACTGCAAACTAATACAACCTTTTTGGAAGGAAGTATGGAGAATCCTCAAAGAACTCACCCATTGGATCCTGCAGTCCCATTACTGTGCATCTACCCAGAAGAAAAAAAATCATTTTATCATAAGGACATTTGCATTAAACTGTTTATCACAGCTCAATTTACAATCACCAAATTGTGGAAACAACCTAAATGCCCACCAACCCAGGAATGGATTAACAAGCTGTGGTATATGTACACTATGGAATACTATTCAGCCACTAAAAGAGATGGAGACTTTACATCTTTTGTATTAACCTGGATGGAGGTAAAACACATTCATCTTAGTAAAGTATCACAAGAATGGAAAAGCAAGAATCCAGTGTAGTCAGTTCTGATATGAGGACAATTGATGCTAATACATGGTGGGGGGTGGGGGGATGGGGGAGCTGAGATAGGGAAGGAGAGAAGGGGTGTGGGGTCCACAGTGTGACACGCCTCTTGAGGGCGGGGCACAGTATAAGAGAGACTTGACCTAACAGATGCAAGCAGTGTGACCTGGTTCTTTGTACCCTCATTTGATTCCCCAACGTTAAAAACAAAAAAATGAAAAACAAATGTCCTGTCTTCTGAATGGACAGACAAAATGATGTATCTACACAGTGGAATTTTGGTTTTTTATTTTTTGAGACCGAGCCTCAAGCTGTCACCCTGGATAGATGCCTAAGTAGATTTATTTACCAAAGTGAGGAAATACAGCAGTTACTCATGGATTAGTAGTAAAATACAGTAGTCGGCTATCAACTCAGTATCTTTACTTTGTTGCTCAGACTCTTAGAAGGCACTTTAGATACTATTTCGATAGTAGACTGGGAAAGGCTAGGTACAGTGGCTGACGCTCATAATCCCAACTACTTGGGAGGTCGAGGTGAAAGATCACTTGAGACCAGGAGTTCGAGACCAGCCTGAGCAACATAGACCATAGGTGCTGGCTCACACCTGCACCCAGCTACCCAGGAGGCTGAGGCAGGAGGCTCCCTTGAGCCCAAGAGTTGGAGGCTGCTGTGGGCTGTGGTTGTGCCATTGCACTATATCCTGAGTGTGTCTCTAAATAAAAATTAAAATGAGAAAAGTCAATCATGTATTCCAAAGTGTGTTCTGAAAAATACTCATTCTTTGGGATACTTAGAAGTAAAGTTAAGTTCTCTCTGTTTTTGTCTTTAAGGCATTTCTCTTTCAAAAAACCATAGACTAGTAGCATACATTGATATTTTAGTAACACATCAGAGGCTTGCCTTTCCTTTGGAAGTGAAAACACACCCTACCTACTGAGCCAGATGACTGTCAGGGGCAAAAAAGAGGAAAGATTTTCTGTTAGATACAATCAGTATGAAAAATGTACTTACGTTCTTATTAGAACCTTATTTTCTTTGAGGGCTTCAGTCATCTTTAATGCCTAATTTTCCTGACTTGGGCCCAAGGTAAGTCATTCCAAAATTCTGACAGTATGTAGCTCTAGGAAGACTTGTGTTTGTATATAATAATTTTTTTTTTTTGAGACAGAATTTCACTTTGTCACCCTCTATAGAGTGCTGTGGTGTCAGAGCTCACAGCAGCCTCTAACTCTTGGGCTTAAGCGATTCTCTTTTCTCAGCCTCCGAGTAGCTGGGACTACAGGCGCCCGCCACAACACCTGGCTAGGAAGATTGTATGTTAAATACCTAATCTATAGCATGCCACTTAATCTCCATGTCTAAATTTATAAATGTCCATGATAAATAGTAGTGTATGTTCTTTTACTGTTTTAACATTTTAGAATTCTAAATAAGACTTCGTGACTTAGCTTCAAATGGAGCATCTGGAGGAAAGATGTGAGTTACTAAATTATCCACACCATCAATCACGTGGTTCTGTGTGTGGTTACAGGGGACACACGATCAAAATTAAACTTTAATCACCACCCCCTCCCAAACAAAGCAGAGCATTAAAAAGTTTTTAAGTAGCTGCATACTGTATACACTTACCTATACCACACGTGTGGTTGTGCTGCCTTCTGGGAATAGCCTTTGATAATAGTGGGAGAACTCGGCGGGATTACCAAGACAATAAAAATGGCGAACTATGCACTCTTTTCTCCAGTGTTTGCACATAGTTTGGATTTGTGTGTTGGTTGTTTAAGCCCATGGACTTAAACTACCACCACGCAGTTTTTTGTGGGGCCATCCTCCATATATACCAATACCACAGACTTCTGCTTTATTTCTATGGCACTATTGCAAATACAAGAGTCACCTGGCATCCAAGTGGTAGAGTTCACTAAAACCACCTGCTCACCATAGACACCGAATACTGCAGTAATGAAAAGTTGGGATTCAGATTTGTTCCCCCAGTTGCTAAAGCCTGATTTCTTTCAAGCCTCTGGATAAATAGACCAAAGAAGACCAAAATAGATATAAAAATCGCCCTGCCTTCTACGAATAAAATTTATAGGTGTAAAATTGAAAATAATCTTCATAGTCTTTTCTAAACACAAAACATGCAAAAGGGTGGTGCTTGTGGCTCAAAGGAGTAGGGCACCAGCCCTATATACCAGAGGTGGCGGATTCAAACCTAGCCCCGGCCAAAAACTGCAAAAAAGCAAAAAGTAAAAATAAATAAATAAACATGCAGTAGATTAAAGCAGTGCCATGCGGTGTAGTCCTTGATCGCTAATCCCGAGAGGAACCCATCCTATTTCCCTGTAAAGCACTGGGAAGTGTGTATGTGGTGGGGAGGGGAGTTCGCTTTCTGGCATTCCGATGACTGGGAGACACCTATGTTTAGTAATGGGATCAGGGATGCTAAACATTCCCCAGGGGTTGGTTTTCCAGAATGAATACTTGGGCTATCCAGAATGCTAGCAGCACCCTGAGTGGGAAATAAGGCAATAGCACGCTCATTAACTTAAAGCAGCTTGGGCATTCCTCATTAGCATAATATCTATTTAACTGTTATTTAAGTTTGATGAGTATTCCTAGCTCCATGCCTGTATAAAGATTATAGGGCACGCACTATATATGAATGAATGTATGCGTATATTAAAATTAACTTGATTTTGCAGTTTTAAGGAAGCTTTTCTTCCCTTCCCTCCACTCCCCTCTTCTCTCTTTTTTTTTTTTTTTTTTGAGACAGAGCCTCAAGCTGTCACCCTGGATAGAGTGCTGTGGCATCACAGCTCACAGCAAACTCCAATTCTTGGGCTCAAGCGAGTCTCCTGCCTCTGCCTCCCAAGTAGCTGGGACTGCAGGCCCCCGCCACAACGCCCAGCCATTTCTTGGTTGCAGCCGTCATTGTTGTTTGGTGGGCCCGGGCTGGATTCGAATCCGCCAGCTCAGGTGTACGTGGCTGGCGCCTTAGCCCGCTGAGCCACAGGCGCCGAGCCTTCTCTTTTGTTGAGACAGTCTTAAGTAGGCTAGAGCTCTATGGCCTCGGTCTAGCTCACAGCAACCTCAAACTCTTAGATTCAAGTGATCGTCCTGCCTCAGCCTCCTGAGTAGCTGAGACTACAGGCACCTGCCACAGTGCCCACCTAATTTTTCTATTTTTGATAAAGTCTTGCTCTTGCTCAGGTCGATCTTGACTCCCCAGTGCATAGGGTCATCCTGCCTCAGCCTCTCCCAAGTGCTAGAATTACAGGTGTGAGTACCGTGCCCCACCATGTGCTTGCTTTTTTTTTTTTTTTGAGATAGAGCCTCAAGCTGTCATCCTGGGTAGAGTGCTGTGGCATCACAGCTCACAGCAACCTCCAACTCCTGGGCTCAAGCGATTCTCCTGCCTCTGCCTCCCAAGTAGCTGGGACTACAGGCGCCCGCCACAGCGCCCAGCTATTTTTTGGTTGCAGCCGGCATTGTTGTTTGGTGGGTCTGGGCTGGATTCGAACCTACCAGCCACAGGCACCAAGCCAGCTTAAAGTAAGAAAGATGCTGGTGTGTTCCAAATCAGAATTGGTAATTATTCCTTTTGATGGGGCTGGTGGACTCCTACTGCTGATCCCAGTTTTGTTTATTATTTCACTGCCGGAGCAACCACCTGATCTTCAGGCTTGCCTTCTTTGTTTGAAGTTATCCATAATCATGGCTTCTTGTAGCTATTGGAACATAGGTAAAGAATTTTATAGAAACATCAGCCTGGCTAAAACTTGGCAAAATGGTTTGTGTTAGAAATGTGGGTGCTCAGATTAAGTCCTTTTGATGGGAGGCATAGATTTGTTGATTTAGATCTTCCTTTTTTTTTTTTTTTTTTTGCAGTTGTTAGCCAGGGCTGGGTTTGAACCTCCCACCTTCAGCAAATGGGGCCAGTGCCCTACTACTTTGAGCCACAGGCGCCACCTGACCTTCTCAGTTTTTAAGCCCATTTCCTGTCCATCCCTGGGTTGTTATAGCCAACCTCAGTAACAGTATTCATTTTACTCGTTAGTTACTTTTTCAAAGAGTTGTATGAACTTGGAATGAGATATGAACCTGATTCTGAACCTTAGTGTAGTTTAGTCTCAATTCTATTAATTAGTTTGCAAAGTGGTTAATATCAACTTTTTAATGTTAACTGTTAGCTTGGAGGAGATGACATTTTCTTACTGTCCTCAAATTTATAAGTGATCAACATTTAGAATTTGGAGTTTGAAATCTCCTTTGCATATATTCTGCTCTCTGTGTGTGTGTGTGTGTTTGTCTTAACCAGGTAGTGGCCTTCAGACCTCTTAACTTGGTTACTTGGTTCAGTTTCTGAATCGGCAGACAGAAAAGCACACCAGCGCTACATTTGTCAGCCCCTCGCTGAGCCTTAATATTGAATGTGCCATGTCTTTGATAGCTTCTGTGTATGTGGTTGGGAGCTGAGTTTATTGGAATATCTAACTTTGGGGTTGGTTTTCCCATTGTTGATAGGTGTTCTCAGCTGTAACTGAGAGAAATGCTTAATCTATGCTTCATGCTAGCCTTTCATGATTGTCTTTGTTTTTGTTTCTTAGTATGATTAGAGACTTTTTTTTTTTTCTTTTGAGACAGAGCCTCAAGCTGTCACCCTGGATAGAGTGCGGTGGCATCACAGCTCACAGCAACCTCCAACTCCTGGGCTCAAGCGAGTCTCCTGCCTCCGCCTCCCAAGTAGCTGGGACTACAGGTGCCCACCACAATGCCCGGCCATTTTTTGGTTGCAGCCGTCATTGTTGTTTGGCGGCCCAGGCTGGATTCAAACCCGCCAGCTCAGGTGTACGTGGTTGGCACCTTAGCCCTTTGAGCCACAGGCGCCAAGCCTCTTTTTTTTTTTTTTTTTTTTTTTTATTTTTAAATCATGTGTACATTAATGAAGTCATGGGGTACAATGTGCTGGTTTCGTATACAATCTGAAATGATTAGAGACTTTAAACATGTCTATTCTTACTTTGCAGTAAACTTCAGTTCCTTAACTTGTAGACTTGAGATTGGGGGAAAAACTTTAAAAAAAAAAATACAGATAATTGGCCAGTGCAGTGGCTCATGCCTGTGATCCCAGAACTCTGGGAGGCCTAGGCAGGAGGACCCCCGGAGCTCAGGAGTTCAAGACCAGCCTGTGCAGGAGTAAGAGTGAGGCTTTATATCTACTGAAAACAGTAACCAGGCATTGTGGTGGCACCTATAGTCCTAGCTACGCAGGAGGCTGAGGCAGGAGGATCATTTGAATCTACAAGTTTCAGGTTGCTGTGAGCTAGGCTCACGCCATGGCACTCTAGCCCTGGAGACAAGAGACTCTGTCTCAAAGAAAAATTAAAATATATCTGGAAAATGATTTCTGACTTTTCCACGTTAGTAATATCAGTCAGCGATCCATTAAGGTATTCTGGATATATTTCAGAGGTTCTCTCAGTAACGGTGAAGAAATGTTTCGTAAAGACTAATTCTGTTGGTGAACGGGGAAGAGAGGGTTGGTGGTGCCTAATACGTCTAGTGTGCTGGCCGGGTGCTCAGACCTCTGTCAGGTGGACACGGGCACAGTTAATCCACATGTGTGCCTGTGTTAGGAAGAACCCAGGACAGTGTCTCTCCAGATTCCATGTATGTCACTTGAAAAATAGTGAGAAGCCAGCATTTCTTAATTTTAGGCATTCTAGTTGCTCTGTGGCTCTGGTATTTTCCTTTAGCACAGTGACAAAGTTGTCAGATTAGTGTTTTTCATATGCTTCGTAAATCTGGGTTTTCTCAAGTGATAAGTTTGACAGTTAACCTTAAATTTGTCTTTTTCAAAAAAACACACACACGACATTAAAACATTTTAAGGCCCTCCTGCCTCTATGACCTCAGTTCCCTGTGCTCTTTAACACTTTCATTTTTGCATTTGACGTTTATCTCTTGTCTAGATAGATCTCACATTGTTCCCAGTAAGCTTTTTTAAAATTTTAAATTAGTAAGGGGATATAATTTTTTGTTACATGGATACCTTGCATAATGCTTAAGTGAGGGCTTTTAGGGTGCCTCTCACCAAAATAGACTTCCTTGTACCTGACAGGTAAATTTTTACCCTTCACTCCCCCACCCTTCCCTTCACTTGTCTTTTTTTTGGGGGGGAGGGAGATAATCTCACCCTGTTACCCAGGCTAGAGTGCTGTGCTGTCAAAGGTCACAGCAACCTCAAACCCCTGGGCTCCCGTGATCAAGTGATCCTCTTGCCTGAGCCTCCTGAGTAGCTGGGACTACAGGCGCCTGCCATGACACCCGGCTAATCTTTCTATTTTTAGTAGAGACAAGGTCTTGCTCTTGCTCAGGCTGGTCTCCAGCTTCTGAGCTCAAGCAATCTACCTGCCTTGGCCTCCCAGAGTGCTGGGATTACAAACATGATACACCACACCTGGTCTCTTGTCATATTTTTAATTGTAGAAGCAATTTTTTTTCTTTTTCTTTCTTTCTTTCTTTGTTTTTTTGAGACATAGTCTCAAGCTGTCACCCTCAGTGGAATGCTGTGGCATCATAGCTCACAGCAACCTCAAACTCTTGGGCTTAAGCGATTCTATTGCCTCAGCCTCCCAAGGTGCCTGCCATAACACCCAGCTATTCTTTTGTTGCCGTTGGTTTGCTGTTGTTCTAGCTGGCCCAGGCCGGGTTTGAACCCACTACGGTGGCTGGCACCGTAACCACTGTGCTATGGGCACTGAGCCTGTAGAAGCAATTTTTTCAGTTTCTGCTGTCTTTGTATTACCCGTTTTTACACTCCTGCATAGCCTTGTCTTTATCTTTGGTCAATGAACTATTTCTCTTCACTGTAGGTTTCTAATGTTGCTGTAGCCTTAGCACAGAGCCCCTTTCCTTTCCTGAAGGGTCCTATCTGCCTCCTTGGGCTTTTGGGTCAGGGCTGAATGAGATGGTGCTGGGGGAAAGTATGTTAATGATTATCAAAGTATTTTTGTAGAAAAACTGCTAAAAGCTAAGTGTGGGTATGCTTTATTTAAAGGAGCACAGAGGCCATGCCTTTGAATCCAGACTGCGCACTTGCTGAGACGTCCGTTAGCTGTCGGCAGTCAGGGGTGCGGTGTTTGTGTGCTTTTTGTGACTAGAGTAAGGATGGGTGTCAAGGAGGAGCATGCTGTTGCCACACTGTTAAGTGGCTTTGCATCTGTGGGAGGCTCAGGAGGTCGTCAAGAGAAAAGCACTCTCAGCTAAGTGTCATTTGTTTTGCTGTTTTTCAGATCAATGTCCGGGTTACCACCATGGATGCAGAGCTGGAGTTTGCAATCCAGCCAAATACAACCGGAAAACAACTTTTTGATCAGGTTGGTCTCTGGTCTCTGAATTTGAGAGAGAATTACCCCCCCCACCCCAAATTGTCTTGGTTTGCACACTTGAGGTAATTAATGGATGAGAAGGATCTTTGAAAAGGTAAAAAAGTGCTAAATTGTTCTGTGACAGCACAGTAAAACTCAACAATAGACATTTCTGTCATTCTAGTAGGTATGTGAAAGCACGCTGCTATCTATTGTTTCAAGCCAAGTGAAGTAAGTGTGTTACTCACGGAAGCTGGAAGAGGTAGTAGTGTTAGCAAAGAAGCAAAGGGCTAAGGAAAGTAAGGTACTGTGGTCTGTTTAAAGGGCTGCAGGCCTGTGTGTCTCACACCTTCCTACCTTCAACCATTTCCTCTGCCCCAGAGTAAAACTCATCTCAGTGATGGCTGAGTGAGTCTTTAGTTGTCCCATCACTGAAATAAGGTCTTGATTGGAGTGACAGAGATGTCAGACATAAGCTCCTCCCCTCTCCTCCCACCCATCAGTGAGTGACAGTGATGTCATATGAAAGCTCCTCCCCTCTCCTCCCACCCATCCTTGAGTGACAGAGATGTCAGGTGTACGCTCCTCCCCTCTCCTCACCCATCCGTGAGTGACAGTGATGTCAGGTATAAGCACCTCCCCTCTTCTCCCACCCATCCGTGAGTGACAGATGTCAGATGCAAGCTCGTCCTCTCTTCTCCCACCATCTGTTAGATTTTTCTGCAGCATATTCCCACCCTGTCCCCACCCAGCCTGAAACCTAGGCTGCTCTTGCTCCATCTGTGATGCATCCTAGCATGGGGGCTTTGGTTTGATGGAGAGCACCATGGGGACAGCTGTCACATTGGGGCCTGGCAGCTTCACAGGCACCCGGACAGTCCAACAGGGCTCCTCGTGCCAGACGCTCCTGCAGTGGGAGAGGGAGGTGCCCTGAGCCACTTACTGCCATCAGCTCGAAGGATTTTCCAGCTTTGCAGGAGATGGAGTTAAGTAGACATATCCCTGCCTTTTCCTTTCTGAAAACCTGCCACTGAAGCAGAGATAAAGGGAGAGACCTTCCTTCCATGGTGTATCAGCTAATTAGGTTAAGATTAAGGACATTGAAAGGAATGGTGAATGAGTTTTCTGGGAATGCTGGATTTTTCCCCAGAGCAAGGACCATCAGTTGTTTGTTTTTTTAGAATGGACTAAAGAAAGGGGAGTAATAATTATAACATGTCATTTTGGGGAAGCCGTAGGGGTAGAAGTGGGGTTCTGAAACAGACCACACACAGATGTGCTAGGAGGTAGGTCGGAGATTTGAACAGTGAAGGTCTGTGGCAGATGAGGGCAGGAACCAGCTCTCCCTGGGAGGGTGTATGGTGCAGTTCCAGGGTTGGTGACTTGCCCTGCTGAGGACACTTAGCCACGTCATAGCAGATGCCGCAAAGGGCTCTGAATGTTGACCCAGAGATTCTGACAGCTGTGGAGGAGGAAGGTCAAGTGGACAGGAAACTTATTCCCATTTGGTGCAGATCCAGGCTGAGGCTGCACTTGGGTGGATGAAATGGGAAGAGTAGATTGGAAATGGAGCAGGAACCTCCGTGCAACTTTGGAACAACCGAGAGAGAAAGACAAGGCAGGTTTAACATCAGATGACAAGATGAAGGTTTGCAGGGAGCAAGAAATTAGCAGGACTAGACATAGAAACCTGGTCTTTGAATTCAGTTTTCTCTACACTTAGCTACCATGAGAACAAAAGCTGGGAGCAAAGCACTGTGTACAAAGTCTGTTTCTTTCTATCCTCCCGGGATGAAGAATCTTGGGTGAGCGGAAGGAGGATGAACAGGTCAGGTCAGTTCTTGGCATTTAACAGACTTCTGGCACTTGGGGAAGCATCTAGCCCCCAGCAATGTGGAAGCAGGTCCCATTGGGAGTTTATTTGGAATGTCCGGGTTTACTTGAAGCAAGTGCTCTGTGTTACCTGATTTTTCATTTCTAGTGTGTTCTTCAGTCTTCTGTCCTTTTAAATGTGAGAGAAGCCATATATGTGAAGAATGGTAGCTTTTTTTTTAAGGTTTAACATTATATATCATGAGGTTTAAGACCATACCTTAAAGCCGCGAGACTCATTTTGATGATGTTCAATGAGTGTCTGCAGCAAGCTCGACTGTGACTTTTTTTCTCTTTCCAAGACACCCATGAAATTACCCAGCTCAGGACCCTCCCTGTAATGCACTTCAAAGTGGGAGAGCGAGGTGCCTTGAGCCACTCGTCCAAAGCTGGAAAATCCTTCTAGCTGATGGGGGTTTTAAATGTGAAGTCCATAACGACCTATTATTGGGATTCTACCTTTGCCATATCAGAATTTCACATTTCTAAAGTCTTAAAGAACACTGGGCTAGGCACCCCTTGGCATAGGTAGAGCTGAGAGTTTCCTGTACCGCTTCCACCCTTAACACTGAGGATATCTCCACCCAACTGCTTCCGGACTTCCTAGGACTTCTTCCAGACTCCTGGGCCAGCTGGCTGGGAGGTGGAGGCAGGGGGCCAGGGGAGGCTCAGGTGTTCACTAGTTACCCTAAACCACTTTCCACACAGACACACCTGATGGCCAATGAAACAATGCAATACACACTGTCCTTGGCGGGCCATGGGTGGCTGCACCTCCCTGTGTGCTCTGGCCACTAACCCGTCTGGGGGAGGGAGGTATTGGCTCAGGAAAACACCCTGAAGTACAAAGGAGGAGAAGTGAGATTTTGTAAGATTTAAAGATAACCCTGAATCTGCTTATTTATATCAAAAACAAGTCATTCTTGGCCAGGCACAATGGCTCACGCCTATAATCCTAGCACTCTGGGAGGCTGAGGCAGGTGGATTGCTTGAGCTCGGGAGTTCGAGACTAGCCTGAGCAAGAGTAAGACCCTTTCTCTACTAAAAGTAGAAAAACTAATAGGGCATCATGGCCAGCACCTGTAGTCCCAGTTACTTGGGAGGTCGAGGCAAGAGGATCGCTTAAGCCCAGGAGTTTGAAGTCGCTGTGAGCTATGACAGCATAGCACTCTAGCCTGGGCAACAGAGTGAGACTCTGTCTCAAAAAAAAAAGAAGAAAACAGTCATCCTTGGCTTTGGTGTAATGACCTCTGAGTCACTTGAGGTGGTGCCAGTAAGGCAGTGCCCTGTTGGTTCACCTGAGCAGGCAGATGTCCTGTTATACTGGGCACCCTGTAGAACACAGGCCAGTAGCTGCTGCCCATGTGAGGGTGTTTCTCATGACCATTTGGGCCCCTCTGTCTCTCTCACGCAGGTAGTTAAAACTATTGGCCTCCGGGAGGTGTGGTACTTTGGCCTCCAGTATGTGGATAATAAAGGATTTCCTACCTGGCTGAAACTCGATAAAAAGGTAAGTTAAGGTTAACTATTTACAGGCTGTTAATCGGGTGTTGGTCTTCTCCAGTGACTTTGAACTTGGGCACCTTACCCTGTCTTTGTTTTTTTGTTCCTTTTTATTTGTGTAAGTTTTTACAGACAAAAAGCCTGCAAGTTTCCAGTAACTGGGGATATTGGTTGGAAATCAGATCCTGGCATTTCTCCTTCTGCTCACTCATTGAAGTCTAGGACAGTTAATTGCTTAGTTTTAGTTGACCTTAGTTTTTTTTCAATGAGATAGTTAATCTTACAAACCATGAATCACCCACTATTTTGTAAGAACTTGTTATTGCTTTCTTTGAACCTATGATTATCTTCCAACTCTAAAGACTAGATAATTCCATGAACAATTATAAAGAAAGGAAATAAGCTAAACATTTTTTCTTCAAACTCTTTGAAAACTATTCTTTTTTTTTCTAAATTCCCACTTCTTATGTCACCAAGACAAGTCAGAAGAGTGGTTGGATATGGGAAGGGTGGGGTGTGAGCAGTTCTTGGGTGTCAGATCTATGGCAAGTGGCTAGATTGCCAGAGTGCACATCACTGGGGGCGGGGGAGGTTTCCAGATTTGAGCTCTGTGGGGCAGATTGCCTCCTCCAGTGAGGCTGGGGGGAGGGCCCAGACTTCGGCAAACTGACCTCATTTGCCATCAGTGTTAAACCAAATACATCTCTTCAGAAAACCTGCCCGAAGGTTCCCTTTGATTAGTAATTAGAAATCAAGGACTTTGGGAAGGGAGGTCTTGCCTTTCCCATTGTAACAGGAGCTTGGCTTCCCTTCCCAGGTGTCTGCCCAGGAGCTCAGGAAGGAGAATCCTCTCCAGTTCAAGTTTCGGGCCAAGTTCTACCCTGAAGACGTGGCTGAGGAGCTCATTCAGGACATCACCCAGAAACTCTTCTTCCTCCAAGTGAAGGAGGGAATCCTCAGTGACGAGATTTACTGCCCCCCTGAGACCGCAGTGCTCCTGGGGTCCTACGCCGTGCAGGCCAAGTTTGGGGATTATAACAAAGAGGTGCACAAGGCTGGGTACCTCAACTCCGAGCGGCTGATCCCTCAAAGGTGAGCCCCAGGTGCACTTGTCTGAGCAAGAGCATTGGTGTCATCCCCACAGTTGGAAAGCATAAGGTCCTTGTCAGCAGCGAGCGCTCCTCTGGCCTGGGCTTCTCAGTCTCTTGTGAGCGCTTGACCTTTAGAATGTGCTGACCCAGTGTGGCTTTTTGTTAAGGCACTGATGAGGGAAAGCCAGCCAGGGAAGGGACTGCCATTCCACGTGGCAAGTGCCTGTGTTATGTGGGAAGGCCTTAACGTAACTGAACTTTTCAGAACTGACTGTTTAACCTATTTCTTGCATTCAATAATCTGGCCTCTGTTAAATCTGTTTCTATTCACTGATAGTCACAAAAATTACCCCCTTCTAAAGAAAAGGTCACTTAAAATTTTTTGAGGAGAACTGAGTCTGGTTCAAAATGCTGAATCTTGCAGATACATCAGGAGGTAGAAACAGAAGCTCTTCGTGACTGATTTATTTGAAAGGAAAGCAAGGTTTTGAATGTAGGTGTGAAGTGGGGCTCATCACTTGCGTCTCACAGCCCTTGGTGACAGCACTGTGTCCTTTTGCTGTGCAGAGTTATGGACCAGCACAAACTTAGCAGGGACCAGTGGGAGGACCGGATCCAGGTGTGGCACGCGGAGCACCGTGGGATGCTCAAGTGAGTACGGGCCTTCAACGGGACTCGGTGGCCCTGGCCAGAGTGAGACCTTGGCCAGTGTGCGTGGGGGGTGTCTTCCCACCTGGCTGCAGGTGTGTGCTCGCGGGACGCCTGACTTCAGGCCTGAGCTCCAGCCCTGGCACCTGGTGAGGTACCCAGAAGGAACCAAGCCTTTGCGGAGCAGTTTAAACAAAGCCAAGGTTCTTGCCTGGGGAAAGAAGCAGCTTAATTTATCCCTTCAGGTCCTAAGTGGTTTCTCCCTCGTGTAGAGTAGAAGTGTTGTGTCTGAAACACTTCATTTTAGTCAGAGGGAGCATTATTTTTCTTCTGTTAAAGAGGTGCTAAGTTTGTTCATAGATGTAAGGGGGGCTTGTCTTGAAAAGTATACACAAATGAATAAAAACGGATCCCCTGTGAGAAATGCTGATGTCAGAGAAGCACAAGTGAGCCATGAAGAGGGACGAGATGGGACACGGCTGCTAAGGTGGTGACTGGGTGTGAGAAGTGGCTGACTCCGGCTGCTGGTTTCCCTGTCCCGAAGACCTTGCCTCGGGCCTTCACTGCAGTTCTGAAGTTTGTTTGCCTCATGGGCCTCAAAGTTTGTGCTTCAAAGTTTCCTGTCAGGCACAAAATCCTTTGTGGAGTGGAAAAAGGTGAAAGTTTACACCAGTGGCTGCTAGTGAGGGGAGCATTGGGTATCCCCAAAAGCCCATATCGGCAAGATGAGGAGGACTTTGCCTAGCAGTAAAGTTTAGAAGAAAACCTTGTCTCCAGAGAAGCCAGTAGGGGCCAGTCCTTCTAGAACACGTGAAGCGCTTCAGGGTTGGGGTCCAGGACTGCAGAGACCCTTCTGGGCATGTTGCTTCTGGCCTCACCTGACTTCTGGTTGCTGGGGCCCCTCCTGCCTCCAGCCAGCTGAGGGACAGGGACTCAAGAGCTCATGGTTGTCAGCCCATCCTCTGTGGTTTGCCTTAATTTTACCATGTTGGGAGGTGTCTTGCTGTTTCGGACATAGCGTGCTGCTGACAGTTCGCCTGCATTTTCCTCCCTGTTAGAGACAGTGCTATGTTGGAATATCTCAAGATTGCTCAGGACCTGGAAATGTACGGGATCAACTATTTCGAGATCAAAAATAAGAAAGGAACAGACCTCTGGCTTGGAGTTGATGCCCTTGGACTAAACATTTACGAGAAGGATGATAAGTGAGTTGAAGTTTACAATTACCTTTATTTGAAGGGGTGGTGAGCCTGGAAACAATGGCAAAAATGACAACCATACGGCTTATTTTTGAAGTACTAGTTGGCAACTTATTGGCCCACAGTGTGACTCTTCAAAGGCTTGGGGCTATGCCGTGACCATCTCAGAGGGTGGTCTAGAACGCTATCCTCCTGTCACCAAGGTCTACATAACAGGACTGGTGGCATAGTGGGCAGGGTCCATGCCACCCTGAAGCCCAGGGCAAGGAGGCCTCTGCAGGAAGGCATCCCTTCCCTGTCCTGCCTCAGCCCCACCCAGCCACCTGCAGGTGCCAGGGCATCCATAGCTGCCTCCTGGGCTTGAGGATTGTGCTGTTCCAACCAAGAATATTTTAATAAGTTCAGAGACTTGGAGAGTTGTAAGTAGCAGACTGTCTGTACAGCGTAGCTAAACATCCAAGCCCAAGGAAGGTGTCTCCTTGTTAGTTGAGCAAGGCCTGAACGTACAGAAGCGGTGTGAACAGTGGGTGAGGCAGTGTGCCCAGGGGCCAGGCCTCTCACTGGCTGCAGGGGCTCGTGGTTACAGATACAATGCACCCGCCTGCTTTCTGCTGGGGCGTTAAGATACACCTGAAAACATCGCTCTAGTTCAGCCAGGGCAAGGTTTCCGAGGTGGTTCCCAGAGCTTAGAGCATGAGCCTAGATTTCAGATCCTTCTGATCAGAAGCTCCCTGAATTTAACAGTTGAAAACTAATTGGGGAGTCGAGTGGATCAGGAGCATATGGAAACAAACTGTCCCTGACCTCTTCCTCACCATTGGTAGGTAGCAAGAAGCAATAAGCAACCATCTCTTTGGGAGAAGGAGAGGTTCCTTATTGTCCCTGCTCTGAGTGCCCCTTGTCACCCTTATGGCTCTAGTGCATCCTTCAACCCTGTGAGATGGCCATCAGGTTCAGGGAGCTGGCAGAGAGCAGCAATTCTGGCTGAGAGGGTGCTGGGGCAGGAACACTCCTTGGGTCCGCACGCCGAGCCCAGCCCCCTGTTTGGCTTGCATTCCTGCTTCCGTGTATGAGAACCAGAGCGGCCCAGGGCTCAGGGATGTACCTGGTCCCTGTGCCAGCCTTGTCTGTTCCTTTAAGTGACAGCTCCTGCATTTCGCACTTGTGGCTTGCCCATCTCACTTATTCTCAGGTGTTTGTGTTCTTACTTTCCCCAAAAACCCTCCCTGGGGTTCCCAAGGGGTTTGGCACTGCTTCTGACAAATGATGTCACTTAAAAAAAATCCATTTCTAACCCCACCCACCTGTATTCTTGCCAGAACCTAGAGCACAGTATAAGTTCATGTGAGCAGAGCAGGGACCTGGGCCCACCGACGCCCGTCTCACCAAGCACCTGCTGGTGACACGGAGCACAGGAACGGAGGCAGGCATGCCCACTGACAGGAAGGTGACATGGTGTGACAGGTTTTTCAGTCACAGGAGCACTCTGAGAAGTGAGTTATTGCCAACTCTTGGACTCTGGGTTTACTCCTGCCCAAGTGTGCCAGATGCAGTATTGGCAGAGAAACAAGTACAGTCTGGGTCAGTAAGGGAACTAACTCGGGACCAGTCTGTGAGCCTCCCTGGAAGCTGTTAACCCAGCCCTGCCAGGGAGGGGGGCCCGGTGTCCTCGTGGGAACATTTGTAGGAAACTACCTGTGCCTTTGAACTCCCTTGAATGAGCAGGTTTTTTAACAGCCATGGCCAGGGCTATCCAAACAGGTTTTTCAAGCCGCAAGAAACAGCCATAGGTAGTAACTTACTGATGTCAGCTTGTAACTCCCCAGCCCACATAAATACTTAATTTTCCAAGTAAAGATTTGAGCTATGTGCCCCATTTAGCCCTTATCTAAAGTGGGCACTTTTTCC
The DNA here is from genome assembly GCA_963574655.1 of Perodicticus potto. Taxonomy (NCBI): domain Eukaryota; kingdom Metazoa; phylum Chordata; class Mammalia; order Primates; family Lorisidae; genus Perodicticus; species Perodicticus potto. The sequence continues at coordinate 56,086 of CAUYRH010117817.1, forward strand.
CCCTCCTGCCCACTCTCCCCAACAGGTGCTAGGTGGGCATTCAGTTAACAGGCCCAGGTTCTTCTTCCAAATGAATATTGACAGCTTGGTTAGCAGCGTGAGTAGGAATTGTTACTGAACTCTACAAAATGCTCTGAGAACTCTTTAGCTGAATCGTTAGCATTCGTAATAGAACTAAGAGTGGAGAATTAGATATTCTTGATACACTGTTCAAATGAGAAATCTGATATGTTAAGTATATAAGCTGAGCTCTAAGAGATTTAATGCACTCTGCAAACAAACAAATCCATCTGTATTTTATTAAAACACCTTCTTCGGTATTAAATAGTCTCTGACTGGGAAATGTCTCTCGGGGTCCTCTTTTCGTTGTGCACACAGCCATCAGGAGGGAATGTGCAGGACTGAAAGTATTTCTCATCATCCTTTATTTCCTTTGTCCCTGACTCAGAAGAGGAAGGAGTGTAGAGAGGAAGCAGTAAGCAGCTTCCCCATGGTCATTCCAAGCTTATGAACATCTCAAGTCCAGCTTAGCCAGGTCATAATTCTGTTGGGTACTATCAGACCAAAAATAAAAAACAAAACCTAAAGGAGTCTGATCCTGCCCCAAATATAGTCCTTATTTTTTTTTTTTTTGAGACAGAGCCTCAAGTTGTCACCCTGGATAGAGTGCTGTTGCATCACAGCTCACAGCAACCCTCAATTCCTGGGCTCAGCCTCCGCCTCCCAAGTAGCTGGGACTACAGGTGCCCGCCACAACGCCCGGCCATTTTTCTTTGGTTGCAGCTGTCATTGTTGTTTGGCGGGCCCGGGCTGGATTCGAACCCGCCAGCCCATGTATACATGGCTGGCACCTTAGCCCGTTGAGCCACAGGCGTTGAGCCAAATATAGTCCTTTTTTTTTTTTTTCTTTTTTTTGAGACAGAGCCTCAAGCTATCCCCCTGGGTAGAGTGCTGTGGCATCACAACTCACAGCAACCTCCAATTCCTGGGCTCAAGCGAGTCTCCTGCCTCTGCCTCCCAAGTAGCTAGGACTACAGGCGCCCGCCACAACGCCTGGCCATTTTTTGGTTGCAGCCGTCATTGTTGTTTGGCGGGCCCGGGCTGGATTCGAACCTGCCAGCTCAGGTGTACATGGCTGGCGCCTTAGCCTGTTGAGCCACAGGCACCGAGCCCAAAAATAGTCCTTTAAAGGCACTTTTCCCCCACAGCTTTAAGCCTTTCAGGATAAGGAGGACATAACCACGGAAACCAGTGGGCGCGACTCAGTGATGCTCTGAGTTACCTCAGTGCGCTGAGACCTGTCAACAAAGTCACATTCCTAAAACTTCTATATCCCATAAATGAAGATAAAATAACACAATAGGCTGCTTGTCTGTTTGGAGTACTATGAAGCCTGTTAGCCAGGGGTGTTTTTGCAGAGGTTGGTGGTCCTTGTAGCACAGAGCTGGAAAGAAGAAGTTAACAAAAGCTTTGACACCAAGATCCAAAGCCAGTGCCCTGCCATCATGCCCTCAGGTGCACTGTAACTGCTGTGCCCCAGAAGAGCCCTCTGTCAGGCTCGGGAGCTCTATCAGCACCCAGAGCCCACCCCACTGCCTTGACCTGGCTTATGTTGTCATAGCAAGACCTACATTGTCCTTTAGTTTTTATTTAAGCCTATTGGGCACCACTCTTGCTGTTCCTCAGAGGGAAGTTTTTACAGGATGTTGGAAAGGACTGGTTTTGATTGCAGACAGACAGATGGGAAGTGGAAGAGGGTGGTGATGCAGGCTGGATGACAGAGGGTGCCTTGGGGGAGAGGTGGAGGAATGCGCCCAGCTAAAATCATGGTTGGCATCAAGATGACCAGCCTAGGTAATCTTAGATACCCAAAATGGAGGAAAACTAAAGTAAATAAGAACATACTAAGGTTACACCTTATAGACAACCACTTACTTAACCTAGGACTGGTAGGAGCTGTTCCATAATAGTATATATCACATAATGCTTCCGGGGCTACCTTAATATTTTTTAATTGAACTAATAAGAAGAGATTTGCAAACCTCTAGCCAATTCAAGACCCCCCCACACACACACACACACATATATGTCTCTAACCATCTTCCTTTTTCTTCACTCCCAAACCTCAGGTTGACCCCAAAGATTGGCTTCCCTTGGAGTGAAATCAGGAACATCTCTTTCAATGACAAAAAGTTTGTCATTAAGCCCATTGACAAGAAGGCACCTGTAAGTTCACATGGATTCTACGTGGGATTTACTAATTTTCATTCTTAAAGCTAACTGAATTTTCAGGATAATGCTCAGATTTCTTTATGTGACAAGTGGTACTGGGGAAATGTATTGCTGGCAGGTTACGTCGAGGGTCAGGGATCCTTTGGCCACGTGAGTGATCGTTGCATGGAAGGTTGTGGTGGGGGCCAGGCGTTTTGTCAAGATCTGTCTGATCCTGAACCACATGAGTTTTCAAATGGCCTTCACTCCTTACAAAGAAGAGGGTGGTTCTGAGCCATTGATCTTTGCCAGGTAATAAGCGTTTCCCAAAACGTGGGGTTTCTGGTGTTGACACACCCAGGCTTGTGCAATGTCCATGTTCGTGTGGAGAACGGGGCTCAAGCCACCAGCTGGAGGGCACATGAGACCTGCTAGTCTGGAGGACCAGAATCTGACTTTCAGAGCAGTCCTGGAACTCAGCAAAGTTAGGTGAGGCCCCAGGCACTGCTGCCCCGCAGCTCCGCCTGTGTCTTGCCTGGTGCTACCACACAAGTGTGCACCTCTGCTTTTTCTAGCCTCGCCTCGCACCCCTGCAGGGCACCCTCTCATGCAGTGGGGGTTGGCGGGGGACATGGCTGGAGCTAGGCCATGCTTTAAGACCTAAAATTGAAAATAGCTGCAAAGACCAGTGTATTACGGAAATTTGTTTTGGTTTTATTTACTCTGCTGACATTTAAACTCTTAGCTGCTTTTGGCTCAGAACATTTAAGGCCTACATCTGTAACTTGCATTTTGGAATGGATAAGGATTTTGTTGTCTAATGAGAAATCTGGCTTTTAGAAAATTGCCCCTTGAAGAAATGTTGTTAGCCTCCTTAGAGCCTGTTTTGAATTTGACCAAAATTATAGATTAGAGAGGACTCCGTGTCCTCATGTAATTTCTGTTCCTTAGTGACAGCGTTTAGCTTGGAGCGGCAAACTTGGGCTGTGCTCCGTGCTGGGGTTGTCTTTAGCCCTGTGGGGACTGGACACCACACAGCAGTGGGAGACCTGCTTAGAACAAACTGTGGTGTCATCCAGCTGCTTTCCCCACCTGGGGGTCAGTCCAGCATAATTAAAAATCAGCAGGTCTTGATATTGTGAGAGTATTTTCTTCTTTATTAAAAATGTCTCCTGCTGTTTGTAAACTCTTGACTGCTATTCTGTGGGTAAAATTGCATAGTTACTTTAAATTAAAATTCTATTTAAAGCAAAGTCAAAAGATCATGGTGACAGTTCACATTAACATCTAACACCAGGAACCAAGGGTCCTAGCGTACTCACGCTATTTGGGCAGTGGAATTGGCACAGTTAGAAGAGCAGAACATTGTTAAGTCTCTCATAGGTAGGCTACTGTCTATTCAATATGATGCTACTAATTTTTCAGATTTCTTTCTTTCTTTTTTTTTTTTTTATAATTCAACTGACAGAGCAGAAACTTTGGACTAGGCTACTGAAGAGTTAGGTTATGGGCCAGGTATGGTGCCTCATACCTGTAATCCTAGCAGTCTGGGAGGCCCGGGTGGGTGGATTGCCTGAGCTCAGGAGTACTAGACCAGCCTGAGCAAGAACAAGACCCCATCTCTAAAACTATCCGGGTGTTGGGGCAGATACCTATAATCCCAGCTACTCAGGAGGCTGAGGCAAGAGAATAACTGAGCCCAAGAGTTTGAGGTTGCTGTGAGCTACAACACTATGGCACTCTACTGAGGGTGACAAGATGAGACTCTACCTAAAAAAACAAAAAAAGAATTAGCTTATGTGTATGTTTTGATCTGATGAAAGTTTACCTTTTGAAAAGCTAATGACGAATATTTCGTAGTAAAGCCCAAGCAGAGGCCACTTTGTGTCTGGTTGAATCAGCACATGTGTCTTTGTACTGGGGAGTAGCTTTATAGGAAGCCATTGCTTAGTAAGAAGAGGAAGAAGCAGTTGTCGCTCATGTATACCATGTGCCTGGAAGTCTTCTGGGGTCACATGCACAGCGTGAATAGGACGGAATCCCTGCCTGCATGAAGCCTATATTCAGGTAGAAGAAAGGATTAAAATAAGTCAAATGACATGCTTCCTGGTAGTGATGTGACTATGACTAAAAAACCCAGAAGGATCAGAGGCGGACAAGGGTGTGACCAGTTCAATGGGGCAGGGCCTTACTAGGAGGCAGCGCCTGCCTGGGAGGGGCTTGCCAGCTGGAGGAGGTGGGATTCCCGATGCCCTCGCACGCCCCGGGGCTGCACACACACTGCCCCACTTCAGTCATGGCCCTTTGGGCAGAGAAAGTGAAGTTTCCAAGTTTAACCTTTGATAAGGTAGAAGAGGAACCCCAAAGTTGGAGGTGGTGTGAGACTCCCCATCCTGGGCATTGTCTGTAGGGAGCTCACCGCACCTTTGTCCAGTGCTGCCATGCTGTCTGGCTGATGGCAGATCTCCTTTTAAAAAGCCAGTTTCTCTTTCCTGCCAAGTTGCATACAGCAGTTGGGACCACATTTTTACTCTACAAAAAATGTGGTCCCAGCCTGCCTATGAGAGGCGAGACAGCTGCATTTTCCTTTCAGAAAAGGGCCTTTTGTTCCTGTGGCCTCATGGAAGGAAAAGGCAGATGGCTATGCAGCAACTTTTTTTGTTCTTTTTTTTTGAGACAGAGTCTCACTATGTCACCCTCGGTAGAGTGCAGTGATGTCACAGCTCACAGCAACCTCAAACTTTTGGGCTTAAGAGCGATTCTCTTGCCTCAGCCTCCCAAGTAGCTGAGACTACAGGTGCCCACCACAATGCCTGGCTATTTTTTGGTTGCAGTTGTCGTTGTTTAGTAGGCCTGGGCCAGGCTCTAACCCGCCAACTTTAGTGTATGTGGCCAGCGCCCTACTCACTGAGCTACAGGCGCCAAGCCTGTGCAGCAACTTTTAACAGCTTTCAAAATGTCGAAAAATAGGCAACATTCACTAGTACAGTGACGCTCTGGGAGCCCCTCTGCAGTGCCCCCTGGGGCTGGCCAAGCCTCAGGTTGGCCTCAGTGAGGGCCAGTTTCCTGGAAGGTCCTGGCGCCTCTGGGGCCTTGGAGGCACTTCTACAGCCCCCTCCCCTCTGTGTTTGTGGGATCTTGGATCTGCTTTTCTTGAAATTAGCCAAGTTTTCATTTTTAGGACACTAGTGCTTTGCCAGTTTAGAAGACTTGCCCCAGTCTCTTTGCATTAGTAGTAGGCACAGACTGAGGACTTGGGTTTGGAAATCTTTAAATATGAGTTTTTGTTTTTAACTTGAAGTCAGAAATTGGCTTCCTTCTAAGGCAGTGGGAGAAGTTTCTGCCCACCTGCCTTTCTTCTCTTCACCTATAAAAATTCTCAGATTGTTTTCCAGGGGTTTGCAGGACCTGTCTCTATGGGGGCAGAGGCAGATCCTTAGGTTAACCTGTAGCTACTATCCAGTGAGTTTCTTGAATTGATTTTTTTTCTCTAAAGGGGAGTTGGTGCCGATCTGTGGTTCTTCTGAGTCCCAGTCAGGACCTATTTGGGTAGTATGCCTCTGAAGCCAGAAGGCAAGATTATTTCCTCTTGTGTAATGAGAGACAGGTGGGTTATAAAAATTCTAGTTTCTCCCAGCGCTGCAGACTCCTCCTTGGGAAACCCAATGCTTTAATAACAAATGAGTGAAACCCCAAGTCGAGCCCCACCCAGTAAGTTCATGGGCTCTCAGGGTTTGGCATCACCTCTCACCCCAAGATTTCTGGGACAGATGGAAAGACTGAGAATAGGTCCTCGGACATGTTGCTTAGCCTGCTCAGCATGTTCCTTTGGGGCTCAGAAGTTGCCATGGATCATGCCACAGTGTTTCTTGGTTTCCACCACCCTTTCCTTGTCCAAATATCAGAATCTGGATACCAAAGGGGGCCCCAAGGTTAGGAGGAAACAGAGGCATTTTAAAATAAACTTCCATGAGGATTTTTAAACCACATTTCCTCTCTGTCCTGTAAGGTAATCATAATAGTAGCCAGGAATAGGGAACCAAGGTTGCCAGCCCTGCCCTAAATATTTACAGTCACTGGTCTTCAAATTCCTGAGCACTGGGCTTTTTTTTCCTTTTCTGAAGGCTTCTCTGAGTTTTGCAAGGCAGCTAGCAATCTGCGAGTGACCACTTGGTGTGTCAGCGGCTTCCATTATGCAGGTGCTGTTCCAAATACCTTATAAGCATTATCTGATTCAGTCCTCACAACAGCCCTAGGAGATACTGTGGTCCCCTCTTTATGGCTGAAGGTGCTGAGGATGAGGGAGGAAATGACTTAACTCGCTCAAGGCCGTGGAGACCCCCACATGGCTCCACCCGTGGATGTTAGCTGAGCCCTTCCGATACTGAGTGTTGGTTGGTCCTGAGAAGACAGAGCTAACAGAACATGGCCTGCTCGTGGGAGTGAGAGAGACCAGCCCGAGTCATTGGAGAGAAGGGCTGGTGACACTGTGGCACACACCTCCACGGGAGCCAGACTGGCGCCACATGCAGATGGTGGCATTGGACAGTGCACAGACTCACAGGCACATGAGAACACAGCCAGGTGAACACAAGGGAGCCCAGGCCAGAGCTTGGAGGGCCTTGGTGTGTGCCAGGGGACCTGGGCTAGCCGTGGCAGTCAGGGTGGTGGCCTGCTCAATATGCTGGTGGCAGCTCGGGGTGCGAGAGACTCCAGTAGGAGGACCGGAGGGACCACAGGCCGGGGAAGGGAGGTAAGGAGGGCAGCAGTGCAGAGACTTACTGGTGTTGGGCCTCGCAGAGCCAAGCGGACCAAGGGCACTTGCCTGGAGAAAGCTTGCCATTTTACCAGGATTTCAGCGTACAAACACGCACACCCACAGGTACACACACGGCCCTGCCCCAGACGACAGGCATGCCTGTGCCATCCACACACAGACCACACATGTGCACGCGCGTGCCACACACTCCCTCTGCCTGTTCCAGAGAGTACGCAGAGTCTGCAGTCCCTGTTCTGTTACATTTGTGTTTTTAGAAGAGGTTCTAGATCTTTCTAAACTATGGTTTGGGAGAAGAAAGCCAGAGGAAGGGCTTTGAGCCAAGCCCCCGTTGTGCCTCGCAGGACTTTGTGTTCTATGCCCCACGCCTGAGGATCAACAAGCGCATCCTGCAGCTGTGCATGGGGAACCACGAGCTCTACATGCGCCGCAGGAAGCCCGACACTATCGAGGTGCAGCAGATGAAGGCCCAGGCCCGCGAGGAGAAGCACCAGAAGCAGCTGGAGCGGTGAGCGGCGCGGGCCCCCGGGGCGGGCTGTGCTCTCCCGGCTGGGTGCTGAGCTGCCACCTCTGTAGTCACAGGTGGAGCTGGGGCTGGGGTACGGCTGGCCTGTCTCGTGTCCGCCAGAGTCTGAATCATCCTGTCCCGTGTCCTTTTCCCTGTTCCCAGGCAACAGTTGGAAACTGAGAAGAAAAGGAGAGAAACTGTCGAGAGAGAGAAAGAACAGATGATGCGTGAGAAGGAGGAGCTCATGCTTAGGCTGCAGGACTACGAGGAGAAAACCAGAAAGGCAGAGAGAGGTCGGGGGCTGCGGCCGGACGGGCGCGGATGGGGCTTGTCTTCCTCTCCACAGAGAGGCAGGCTTAGTGCACCCAGCCGAGAAGGAAAACTTCCCAGGAACATGTGTCTCAGTTTAACATGATACCCCAAAGCACAGATTTGTTTTTGTTTCTGTTGTTTTTATTTTTTTCTTTTTTTTTTTGAGACAGAGCCTCAAGCTGTCACCCTGGATAGAGTGCTGTGGCATCACAGCTCACAGCAACCTCTAATTCCTGGGCTCAAGCGAGTCTCCTGCCTCTGCCTCCCAAGCAGCTGGGACTACAGGCGCCCGCCACAACGCCCGGCTATTTTTTTTTTAAATTAATTTATTTATTTTTCGTTGCAGTTTGGCCAGAGCGGGGTTTGAACCCTCCACCCTTGGTATATGGGGTTGGTGCCCTACTCACTGAGCCACAGGAGCCACCACCCGGCTATTTTTTGGTTGCAGCTGTCGTTGTTTGGCGGGCCCGGGCTGGATTCGAACCTGCCAGCTCAGGTGTACGTGGCTGGCGCCTTAGCCCATTGAGCCACAGGCGCCAAGCCGAAAGCACAGATTTGTAACAGAAAAGATCAAATGATTATTCAGTTTAGAAAATATTTCTTTACTTTATTAACTTCTGTGCTAATTATTTTATGCACGTGGTCTTTTAAACTTTTCCCCACAGTACTATGAGGTGAATGCTGGATTGCCCTGTTTTCCCAATGGGGGTGCTGAGGTCTAGAGAGGCGATTAGCCTACAGGCATCCAGCCAGCGAGTGGCAGAGCCAGGCCACGACTTGGCCCTCGGGGACTTGAATCTTGTGAGGAGACAGCTGCCCTCTCTGACTGCCTTTAAAATACTTAGAAAGGGCGTAGCTAGCAGAGTAGGAGGTGACATGGGGGTGGTCACCTCACAACAGGGCCGGCCTGAGGAGTGTGGTGCCAGGAGGGCACAAGCGTGAGGCCCTGCTGGGAGAGGCATGTCTGGCCAGCTTAGAACAGCCATTTTGAGGATCCCTGAAGCACTTCTGTCCCGTATCCTGGAAGAAGTTCCGTAGACCTGTATCTTGGTCTGCACTCTGTCTGGGCTGGAATGGGAGGCTAGGACACCTGGGGCCCCAGGCTGAGTGGCTGACTTTGGGTCTTCTCTTCAGAACTCTCTGAGCAGATTCAGAGAGCCTTGCAGCTGGAGGAAGAGAGGAAGCGGGCGCAGGAGGAGGCCGAGCGCCTGGAGGCTGACCGCATGGCCGCACTGCGGGCCAAGGAGGAGCTGGAGAAACAGGCAGTGGATCAGATAAAGAGCCAGGAGCAGCTGGTAGGAATCTCTGAGTTTCAAGGTGCTGAATTATAGAGAGGCTGCTTCTTGGGATAGAAAAGGCAACACCTGCCTTGTAATGATTTTTGTTACTGAAAGCCGTAAGGTGATCTGCCGCGGGGTGAAGCAGCTGGTGGGGAGAGGGCCATGCGGTTGTCTTGAGTTGCTCCAACAGACATAAGCATCCAGGGAGAAATCTGGGGGTGGCACTGATCCTGCCGGCCGTGGGGAAGAGAGTGGCTATGCACCACATACATGAATGTTCACTCACAAATGGACCCTGTTGAGAGTGTTCCAGAGCTCACCATAGCTCTGCATTCCCTTCCCAGGCCGCGGAGCTTGCAGAGTACACTGCCAAGATTGCCCTCCTGGAGGAGGCCAGACGGCGCAAGGAAGATGAGGTGGAAGAGTGGCAGCACCGGGTGAGTGCCAGCTCCCATGTGGCCACCTGGCACATTGCCCACGGTGAGGGGTGGTGCTGGCTCAGTGGGCAGGTCCCATTGGAAGCTTCAGGGACGCTTCATAGTCCTCTGCCAAGGCCAGCTGTGCTGGTGAAGCAGAAATCCCCACAGGAATGGGCTTGACCTTGTACACCAGTGAGCACTGCTGTTAGATTAGGAGAGAAACAAAGAACTATTTATTCACTTCTACCTGCTTAGCCCCGACCACCCTGAACTGTTCGGCCATGATTAGACAGCCCCCAGTCAGGAACTGGTTTTAAATCCAATTATACTGGGTGCCCCCTGCCATGAGGCTGCATTGGCAGAAACGAGGCCTCCTGACAGCTAGTGTACACGGCAGGGCCAGCGAGAAGGTCTACAGACCAGGAGGCCAGCCCAGGCTCTGCCATTCCACTATGTGATCAGGTCAAGTAGCCTCACCTCTCTAGGGGCCTGGGATGAGTATCTGTGCTGCATGGACAGGTTGGAGGGACCAGTGGGGCTGGGTGGGAAAGGGCTTAATACACAGCAGCCCCCAAGGAGAGAGCAGGTGTACAGCAGCACCCTACTGGTGGCTCTGCTGTAGCTAAAGGATCTATTTATTTCTCTAATAAATTCCTTTCTAAAGTGTGTACAATGAACACATACAATGGCACCTCCACAGTTGACCACCTCCTTAAGTTGACCTCATTTCACAGACCGGACGTGCACCACATATTCGTATCAGTCCAGTAGGCCCAGGTTCTTAACGTTGACCAGTTGGTTACAGTTTTTCAAGGGGTCAACTTACAGAGGTCCTAGTGCATTAGGATTAAAGACAGAAGAAAGAAATGCTGCTTAAAAAGTTCCCGGGCTCTGGTATCTTGCTGTGGATATGATGGATAACAGGGCCACAGACCCGGCCCTGGATAAACAATGGCCCAGCGGGGTTCTGTGCTGTGCAGCCTGGCAGTGGAGGGGCGGGGTGCAGAGTCCCTCTCCTGTCACCAGGAGTGGATGGGGGCCTTCTTCTAAAGGAAGTTCCACGGACAGCAGTGGTAGGTGCGAAGTTCTCACTTGTTGATCAATATGCTTTCCAAAGGCCAAGGAAGCCCAGGAGGACCTGGTGAAGACCAAGGAGGAGCTACACCTGGCCATGACAGCGCCCCCACCCCCACTCCTGTATGAGCCGGTCACCTACCACATGCCCGAGGGCCTGCAGGAGGAGGGCGCAGAGCCCATGGGCTACAGCGGGGAGCTGTCCAGCGAGGGCATCCTGGACGACCGTAACGAGGAGAAGCGCATCACAGAGGCCGAGAAGAATGAGCGTGTGCAGCGGCAGCTGCTGGTGAGGGCAGGGCCCTGTCTGAAGGGCTGGCCACACCCTGACACCCTGCACCCCCACCCGCCTGGGGGTTTGGCCACCCAGCTGCACCTTGGAGAGGGGGTCGCTGACCGTGCTGCTTTATGTTGCAGACGCTGAGCAACGAGCTGTCTCAGGCCAGAGACGAGAACAAGAGGACCCACAACGACATGATCCATAACGAGAACATGAGGCAGGGCCGGGACAAGTACAAGACGCTGAGGCAGATCCGGCAGGGCAACACCAAGCAGCGGATCGACGAGTTCGAGGCCATGTAATGGCCGGGACTGTGGGCAGAGGGGCACCTGGAGGGCCCTGCCAGCTTCGTCACACCTGAATCTTTAGCACTCCAAATCTAGGCACTCCCTTTCGCACCCTAGTCCCTTTTCAAAGAGAGTGTTTGTCCTGGCAGAGATACTCTGGGCTGGGAACCAGTGGAAGCCTCTCTGGTCTGTTTTCCAATTGTATCATAGTGCCAACCAGGCCTGATTTTTATGATTACTGTTGAATCACCTCCCATGTTGTGCTTGGAGTAGGACTGAGTGAATTAAGGCAGGGCACCTGTAAGTGTGAGCGACAAGCTCCGCGCTGGCATGTGTGACATGAGATTTGGTACCATTAAAGAAAACCACATCGTGGCTTAAATCTGTGCCATACTTTTTCTGTATTTGAAATGAGCTCAAATCAACCTGTTTTTTGATTTCTATGAAGGATCCATCTTTGTATATTCATGTTTTGAGGGTTGAAAATTAAGGCTTCAGCTGAAGCGCTCGCACGTGTACGATTATTTCTTCCCTCCTGTCAGTCCGTGTAGCTGGTGGCAGGGCCGCGGCTCGCTCGGCACGGGCGCCGTGGGAGGGCACGCTTGGATCAACTTTTTAAGATTTTTTTTTTTTTCCCTTTTTGGTTTTCTGCTTATCAGTTAGAAGGACACATTGTTGGACTTAACTTGCCTAATTAATGATCAGCTGTAGAGTGTAGTATTTATAAGTGACAATATGGGTTTGTAACATTAGTTTTAAAAAGGGAAAGTTTTGTTCTGTATATTTTGTTACCTTTTACAGAATAATAAAAGAATTACGTATTACAAACCATGTAACCACAGCACTTGATCTGATGTGAGGGTAGTGATAAGCTGATTAACTGCTATATTCATATCTGTAAAAATGATTTTTTTTTTGAATTTTTTTTTTTTTTAGTGTTTGTGCATGTAATTGACTATGCCCGCTTCAATTTTCTGGCTAAGCTCCTTGTTTGAAAAACACAACAGGAATCCTTTATGAGCATTTAGACTCCAGCCATGAAGGGACTGTCCTCAACCCATCCATCTCTGCATTTCCACAGAAAAACCCTGCTCTGTCTCCCACAGCTGTGGAGCCGGGAGGATGCTGGCTTCCACACGCGCTCTCCCTTTCATTTGTCATGAGCAGAAGAATTCCCCACTGCAGGCATAAAAATGGGAGCTCTGTGCATCTGTGGATGGGGCAGGGCCCGAGCTGTGTTGGGGGAGCAGGCATGGCCTGAGTCCTTGGGCCATACCTGCTCCCCCAGCACCCCACAGGCTGGCCAGCCGGCCAGCTCTGGAAACAACTGCCCACAGGAGAGGAGGGATCGTCCTCACCAGGCTCTTCCTCTTCAGTACATGTGACAAAGCTGTAGTTGTCACCACTCGACACAGTGACCAGAATGTTTATTGAAATCTGGCCATTTTGCAGAGACCACACAACTGGTTTATGTAACATGGCCATTTAATTTAAATACAGAGTTACCAACAGGTGTCTTAGCCACACAGCAAGACTGGGTGGAGGCTGCATCCGGGAGTCTTTCCCAGCGGCGGCCCCACACCCAGTTCTTAGCCATTTAGCCCGGAGCTGTGGAGCCTTCATCTCAGTGCAGGACGAGGGTCATGTCAGTCCACAAATTGGGGCTGGAAAGAACTTTCTGCCAGTGGAGCTTCGATTGTGCACATGAGTCCACACCACCAAGTGCATCTCCCTCTGCAACGAGAGTGGGACACAGTGACAAGGGTGGGGACGCCGCTTCCCCATCTCTTCTCAGCTTTGTAAGAATGAGAAGCAACTAGAAAAGGTTGACACCTCAACTCGAGACAATATTAAAATGCCAGCCACTGGCAGAGTAAAGCGAAGCTGCCCCACCCCCTCCACACAGAACAGGATGGGCTCAGGTCCTGGGAGGCCCCTCGTCCCGGAGTAGCTTCCTTTTCGGTCCTTGAAAAAGAGGATGAGACTATAGCCTGGTGGGCTGATTCTCCACCAGGGCAGGGGTGGTCTTAATACGCTGGCCAGGTGATGGCTGCATGGGAACCATCTCAGGACCAGGGCTTTGCTCCTCAGAGGAAGAAGGTATGCTTTGGACAACAGCCCTTTGAAAAATTATGGCTTAATCTTATTTCTATCTTCAGTGGTTCTCAGATGTTCTTAAAGGTGTATGCAGGTGTTTCTGGTTGCCACGATATTTGGGGGGGCACTACTGGCAATCAACAGGGAGTAGTTGGGGCACAAATGCCCCCACCATCAAAGGGCCTATCCAGAGAGCCAGTGGCACCCCTATTGAGCAACTCTGGACAGCATTGCTGTTTTTATGCCTCTTAATGAAGTTCTTTCTGAATTGCGTTTTGTTTGAGTTAAGAAGATATATTCCTTTAAGAAAATAATCCGGTTATGATTGATGGCAGAAACAAAAGCAAATGCTACACCTAGCCCATTTTGAGGCCTGTAATTTTTATTTCTTTGGCAGATCTAAATCTGATTTAAATTGTCAAAATACCTTGCCGTATTATCGGTCAGTTATAGAGTAAGAACTTGGGCAATTTCAAAGCCAGCAAGTCACTGCCATTGTGGGAGTATTTCTCCCAGGTTGTGTCCATATAAGATAGTCACTTAGGACAAGCAGTGTTGTTTGGGCCCAGCAGACATCTTAAACTTACTTGGCCCGAGTCTGGCTGCCCCCAGCAGGCGGTCATTCACCCCAAAGACAGTCTGGTCCCAGACACTTAACTCCAGGCTCGCCTGCCTCAGCTGCGACGCTGTCACACCGCTGAAGACGAAGGAGTGTTTCCACTGGGGACAAGCCTGCTTCTTGAGGACGGGCGACTTCAGTCTCAGTCTTTGTTGGTCTGGCAGAGTGAGACAGCTGGAGGGAAACACAAGATCCCAGGGTAACTACCCCTGCACAGCTTTCGTGCCCTAGTGAGGCTTGTACATCTGTGTGGACCAGAGGATCTAAGTGCTAACATCTGCCACAAAATCAACATCCTGCACAAGGGACCTAGAAGGGGGCTCCCAAGACGGCTACAAAACCTTTTGCTAGGACATCCCCAATTTCTATTGGAGCTGAATATAAAGGCTAAGTCAGGATTCTGAGCCGTCTGGCCTGTACCTTAGACTCTCCTCCCGAGGGTGCCTACTGCTGTGACTCTCCTTTTAACCTTGCTCTCAGGGAAAGGAACTGGCACTGGGTTAGAAAACAGAGCCATTGGATCTTGACTCAATAGGCCTTCCCTGGTCCCTGGAGGTTTAGCTATTCTGTATATTAATTAACCATATGGTATTTGCTTCACTTTTAGAGGTACCCACACCCCTGTAGTAAGAAAGGAGTGTGGAGTCGCCCCTTCTAATGCTGATCCAAGAGGACGTGCTGAGCTAAGGAACACACTACTTTGTCATGCTTGGTTTCAAAACTGACCCGATTAATAAGAACTAAGCATTTCAAATTAGCCCCAGCACATCCACCTCCCATGAATTCTTGGAAATCAGGGTCTTTAGTATGTGTTGGGTTAGTTTTTCATCGGATAGCTGGAGTAAGACAAGTTGAACTGGCTTACTTTAGGGAACATCTTTTGGTGTTCCCTACAGGTTCTGTACCACACCGTATATTTACTACATCATCAGTAAATAGCATTTGGTTACATCCAACACCTACCCCTTCACAAATGAATTTAAGGTACCATCCGACCGCACAGGTAAATTCTTGGCTCCCAGCACTACCAAACAGAGTTGACCATTAAGTGGTGGCTGATCTGTCCCTGGAAGGAAAGCAGGTATTCAGTGTCAGCACCCTACTCCCAATGCATTAGTAGGCTGTGCCTCCCCCAAAGTGACAGCTCGAGGAGAGATTGCAGGTACCAGCCAGCCCCAGACAATGGAGGGGGAGGGGAGGGGTGCACAGTGCCACCCCCAAAGTGACAGCTCAAGGAGAGACTGCAGGTACCAGCCAGCCCCAGACAACGGAAGGGGAGGGGTGCATAGCACCCTGAGAAGGCCCTGCCATCCCACCACGTGAGCAGCTCCATGACGTGTAGGGGGATTGCTAAAGTCCCAGCAGGGAGGAAAGATGAGTGAGCTTTAGCCTGGTTGTAGGCAGTGGTTTGAGGGAAAGTGGGAGCCCCAAGATGCTGCTGGGGTTTTGATGGCCACAGGTGTGTGCTCCTGGTCTGCTGGGCCTGGGAGCTTGGGAAACAGTTGCAGCCAAATAGGAAGGCATTGAAACACGAGGTGGAAATGTATGTCCTCCCCACCTCCCTTCTCCCCCATTTTCTGTATGGCCCACGATGTCTAAGGGAGCAGAATCTCCATCCAGTCCCTAAGGTCTGTCCTTGACCTGCTTCTCTTGCTGGGCAGCAGCTGCTCTTGTGACTAGGGACCAAGGGTTTATCCACCGAACCTGATAGGTACCAGGGCCTTGAGATGTGCTCTTGGTCCCCAAAGAGCCAAACTTCCCACCCATGACATCGTCATAGAGCATCCGCTCTTCAAGCAGGACCTTGGTTGCACCAGAGACCATCCAACCTGCTCCTCTTGGGAGGCAGCTGTCCCCAGAGCACTGTGAAGTGGGCGTCAGAGGCCTTGCCAGGCTGACCCCTTAACTCTCCTTAAGAGCTATGGAAACCCAGGGTCGGGGCAGTAGGAAGGAAATGCTAGAACTCACTTTGCCCACCTCTCAGCTCACCTGCTTCTCCAGGCTTTTGGGCCAGTGACAAATGTTCAGGGTGCTAGAGACCACCTACCTTCTGGAGCCTGCTGGAAGTTTCTGGGCCCTGAAGGGAGGACCAACTTAGCCCGGACTGCGAGTTCGCCATTATTCTGAGGAATGCCATCTTCGTGTTTCTCAGCCTGCGATCCAGAGGCAGTGCTCAGAGGCAGGATTTCCCAAGCCCCCAGAACCTTCTGGGCTCCTGTTGCCCGTCTCTGGACTCCCGCAAATCCTCTCAGCATGTCCCACACACTCCACCCTGACCATGGGGAGGGACGGTCCTGTGGCCCCAGCATGCCAGGGGCAGATGGGCCTGCAGAGGAGGGAGGGGCTCGGGGCTGCACATCCCCACGCCAGGCCCTGCACGCAGCCTGAGTTTGCAAAAGGTAAATAAGCTCAAGTGCTCCTCCACATCCTTTATTGATTTGGCCTCATCAGTAAAGACTCAATCGACCCTTCCATGCCAAGGACTGCCACAGGCGCTAGAGGCACAAGGGGTGGCAGTCTGCCCCCACTTTGTCCCTACCCACTAAGGTCACCTCCCTGCCTACTAAGATGGCTTCTCTGGTCATGAGTGATTTTGCCCGAAAATGAAGGAAGGGCCCAGAGAGGAGACGATCCTAAAACCCAAAATCCAATCAGTGTTCCACCGAGTGAGGTGGGAAGAATGTCCTGGGCAGGGTCTGGGTACAGTTGGTACACTGCGGCCCCCCACAGTTAGCCCTGCCTGTGGGAAGCAGCTCTCCGGGCCCTTGGGTGCCAGATGTGTTAAGGCTGCCCCAAACTCAGCGCTGGAGATGGAGGGCCCAGTCCCACAACCCCCAGGGCTGGCCTGGGGACAATTGCCCCCTTGCCAAAGCAGGCTTAGTGTGAGAAGCCTTGGTGGTCTATCTCACGCAGGCCCTGTGCTAGGTGCAGGCAACAGAGAAGTCCCAGGCCTTGTCTTCAAGCTGAACCACAGGAGTGAGCCCGGCAGAGCACAAGGAAGATGTGTCCCTGAAGGAGAGAGTCCAGGTGGGGAACTGGGGAGGGCGCCGCTGAGGGGCTGTGCTCCCCAGAGAGTACAGAGGAGCCAGACTTGTGGCTGTGCAGACGCTGAGGCTGAAGAGAAGGCACAAACATGGAGGGCCGGTCGTAAGCGGGGAGACAGGACCCCCCAGTGTTGGTCCTAATGAGGAGACAGGACCCCCCAGGGCTGGTCCTAAGGGGAGAGGCAGGGCCCCCCAGGGCTGGTCCTAACAGGGGAGACAGGGCCCCCCAGTGCTGGATCCTAGAAGGAAGACCACCTCTGGAAGGCTTGTAAGGAGAGGCTTCCTAAAGGAGAAGGGGATTAAGTTACATCTTGGGGGACACTGGCAAAGGGGATGTCTGAGCAGGGGTCAGGCCTGGGAAGAGTTCACATAGGCTGACAGGTGCAGACATGGCCCTGAGAGGCAGGAGATGGGACAGTAATAGCTCCCAAGTAGGGGCCCTCGGCTTCACTCCATTGGTGGCAGGAAACCAGAAAAGTGTCCCAGGAGAGACATCATGCACCCCAGTCGTGCTTCAGAGAGGAAAGGAGGACCCTGTGTTCAGGCCTGGCAGGAGCCTGGGCATGGGGGGTGGCGAGGGGGCCGTGGTGCATCCTGCTGTCCTTTGTTCCCTCCCGTCTCTCAGGGACCCCCTCCCTCCCAGGCTTGGATCTTGGTGCCGTGCTCCGGGGCCCCTCTGTCTTGCACTGCCCAGGACACACTGACCCTGACTACATCAAACACAGCAGCTCTCTTGCAGTTCAAGTCCACAGCAGGAATGTGGAACCCCACGTCCCAGTCAGGGCTGGGCTCTGCCTTCCTGGGGGCATTTGGTCCAGCCATTTATCACCTAGTACTATTTTGGGAGTTCTGGGGCTGAGAGTCCTCAGTAGACGGTGCGGCTGAGAGAAAAGGGGGGCCTTTGTCAGCCTCCTGTGCAAAGTGCCCCCACCTGCCAGGCTGGTCTGGTGGGGACAGGGCTACACAAGTGCCTGAGCCTAGGCAGATCAGAGAAGATGCTCAGCCTGGCCCCACCAAGAAGAGTGTCACATTGAGCCTTTCCTCGCTTACAAAGTTCCTATCTGACAGTCCCAGCCAGCAGGCCAGGGGACATGCACTATAGGCCCAAGCCTTGCTAGGTAAGTTTTCTTTCCTGAGACTGTCTGCAAAGTGAGTTAATTCTCACAGTGGGGGTGAGAGGGGCACTCAGTCCCAAAGCAGACATCACCTTGGCCCTGAGCGGATACCAGTGGAAAGACCGTGTCGCACTGTCTTCAAAGTCCCACGTAGCCAGAGGAATTATCACTTCTCCAAGAAACACTCTCCGGGTGAGCGTGCCCAGGTGCCACACAGAGACCTGCAGCCGCCGGGTCACCAGCTGGGCAGGGTCCACCTGATACTGCAGGGACAGAGCAGGAACAGTCAGCAGCTCCAGTGACCACCCGGCCTCCCTCCGCAGGCTGAGCACAGAGCTCGGCAGTAGCCAGGGTCCCAGTTTAGTGGGTGGCTCAGGGTGCATGGAACCAGGGCGGAGGCCTCTCTCTCCTCAAGAACTTCTCACACTCCCCAGGAGTGGGGGGGGGGTGGTCCTGCAGAGCCACTGACCCCACCTGGGCCTCCCAGGGCCTCCTTTAAAGCCTATTAGGTCTCTTGATAACAACAGCCCTTCCTTTGTACAGGCTTTTTAGATATAGTGATGTTTATCTTTTTCAAGCATACCATGAGGTCAGAGTCACCAAAACAGAAGCTCAGGAATCCAGTGGCCCTTCCTTTTGGGCAGCTGTCATCACAGGCCAGGATCAGACCCCATGCCCAGCTGTGACCCCAGCTGCCGTGCTGTGAGGATGGGTGCGCACACCCACTTGTAACAGATGCGCAGTCGCCCGCCTGGGTGTCAGCGCTGTGTCCCCACCTTTGGCCATCTTTCTAGCTGCGGGACTCAGCCTCCCAGACTTTGTCTACACTTCTGCTGCCCTGGGCTGGCATCCTCGCTGGTGTCCTGTCTTTTCTTCCCTGCTGAGATGACTTGTGGCCACTAAGGTCAAAGTTTCTTGGGCCACATCCCCCCTTCTACTGCCTCTGACTAAATGTTAGTCTGTTTCCCTTCAAGTTCGTGGTCTGTCTCCCACGTGGCCTGGTCCACATTTTCCTCCCTTGGTCTGTAAACTCTGACTTGACCTGCTTATTCCCACATTCTGGCTCTGCCCCTCAGGGAAGTCAGCTCCCTCCGAGCAGCGAGGGTGGAGCAGGGCCACCCCATGTCCACTCCAGCTGCTCAGGAAGCCCTGTGTTGGTGGTCCCTCAGGTGCTGGGGTCCACACCCCCTTTCTGATGAGCGGGGCTGAGCCCCGCAGTGGACCGAGTCCACTGCCCGAAACCAGCCCTGCTCTGCACTGCCCTGTTATGTCCCCAAGGCTTGCTCCAGGCTCTACTGGGTACAAAGTGTAAGGGACACTTGAGAACAAGGACAGGCGTCACCCAGATCTGGCGTCTCATTTCATCTCCCCCAGGCCCCTGCGACAGTGGTCTCTAATGGGGTACAAGTCTCCCTGGAGTCCAAATAAGCCTCCCCAAGAAACACTCTGGTCTCAGTCTTTACCTTTCACACAAACCTCCCCCAACACTGGCTGGGGGCGTCCCCGGGCCCTCACCCCTGCCTGAGTCGCTCCACAGTGTGTGCCAGTGGCAAACACCTGTGCGCCGAGAATGGGGGCAGCGGAAATATTGGTTTCTGTGAGGCTTTTATGACCACCAGTCGGCTTCCCCATCTTCCCACCTTTCTGTCTCACACTTGTCCTATCAAGGACGAGGCCAGCTGAGTTGGGATCTTCTGAATTCAGAGCAGATCAGAGACATCAATGTTTTTAGATGTATCTGGCAAGTTTCCCAGGATTACAAAATATTCACAATATACTGGTAAACCCGTGGATAAAAATTGTAAGCAATTTCTTTGAGAGTCTGTATGCATTTTAAATAAGGTAGGTAAAAATTTTAAGATGAGACTAGATAACTAAAAGTCCAAAGTATAGACATTCCTCATGTTTATCTCATTTCATAAATTTCTGCTTAGCACAAAACATCTTAGACTTCTGATGACTCATTTCAGGTGTCAGTGAAAATGTGTGAGGGGATAAGTAGTTTTTCAAAGTCCTCCAAGGCAGGTAGCAGAACTTTGTGAAATGACACTTTCCCACCATACAGACCTGGCGGGCAGTGCCACAGCCCCAGAGAGGAGAGGCCCAGCCCACACCTGCTGAATCAGGACCTGCATTTTAAAAAAGAATCCCAGGGGACTGCTGTACACACAGACACACACACACACTCTCACTCTGGGAAGGAGCTGTACTTCTAAGTACTCTCTGCTCTCAGTCCCTGTGGGTAGACAGGATTCTAATACCTCCCTTAGGCTGTATATAAAGCACTTGGCCACAGCGAGGGCACTGGAAACAATGGCCATTATTATTTAATGAACTCAGGGCTCTGTGCCAACTGCCCAGATGGCCCCTGGCTGGCAGTTTGCAAATGCCCCTACTTGCCAAGGAAGGCAAACAAAGCCCTCTCCTGTCCCAGGCGTGAGAGCCTGGGGTCTCCGGCTGCCCAGCCATGACTGGGTTTGTCTCCACAGGCCTGGGCAGCCCTCCCAGCTTGGGGGCCTGCCACTGCCAGCCCCAAATCAGAGCACAAGGCCCCATCTCCAACCTCAACCATAAACTGTATCTCTGAGCATCAAAGATAGTGAAAACTTAGATAATTCCTTTAATGCTCTTTTTTAATATATAAGATAAGAAGCAGCCTGGGTTTGTCAGATATTATAATAAAGGAACACTTTTACAAAGATAGTAACTCAATAGATTAATTTTCAGGCTACTCAGCTTAAGAATGCCTCTCTGATAGTCATAAAAATTCAATAAGACAAACTAATTTTTTAAATTACTCCATGCCCCGTTGTCAGCCTAAGACAAAGTGCAGCCCAGTTCTCTTCCCCATTTTCTCAGAAATCATTAATCAAAAGCCATTCTCAAGCCCAGCAGACTCTGCACTTCTCCTGCACGAAGGGCTAAAATTTATTTTCTGCCACCTTGCCACTGATTGACAGAGCCATAGAAGAGTGTGTTGGCGTCTGCACTTCCTTTTAACTGACTCGAGAATTTGGAAGAACCATCCCCTGGACTCTGACCCGTGTGCAGCCTGGGACGGGGAAGACTCAGCACGTGCATATTTGTCCAGCAAGTACCTTCAAGGTCTCCTGAAAGTGTGGGTCCACCGTGTTCCTTTGGACTCCAGTCTTGCGTTTTCCCTGGGAAGACCTGTCAGGAAGTAGGTAGGTCTTTACGTACCTGGTGGCCAAACACAGACAGGACAGAGTGAGCGCACAGCAGAGGCATGGGGGCCACATGAGGAGTTGAGGGGAGTGGACCCCACACATCTCTGCTTCCCTCTGAATTGGGAGACGATGGCAAGGGTCTAGGGACCATGCCCAGAAGGAAGCAGCATCAGAGCTGGTGTGGACAAGCTCCTAGCACACACAGTCTTTGGCCATGTGTTGGCTACATAATCCTTGGAATATTCCTAGGGTGTGATGGTCCTCCTGCCATCCTCATGCCCCACTCCTAGAATCTATTTGTCCTGGTCATCTGCCATTCATTGAAGACCAGAGATTCTCTAGTTACCTGGATGTCAAGGTTGGGGAGCCAGCTTCCTCCTATCTGCAAAAAAACCCCCCAACTGTGGGCTGGGCTCAGTGGCTCAAACCTATCATCCTAGCACTCTGGGAGACCAAGGTACGTGGACTGTTTGAGCTCAAGAGTTTAAGACCAGCTTGAGCAAGAGTAAAACCCTGTCTACTAAAAATAGAAAAATTAACCAGGCATTGTGGCAGGCACTTATAGTCTCAAAACAAAATAAAACAAAAAAAAAATTAAAATAATTTTTAAAAACCCCAAAATGTGGAAAGGACAAGCATGTACTTTGCTTTGTCCTTGTGGGGGCCTCAGAGACCATGCTCCCGACTGCTGAGAAGGGGCCTTCTCGGGCCTCTCTGCTGAGTCTGGTGGCCATACATGCCATGACGGAGGGACAGAGGGCTCCATCTGCACTTGCCCAGAAATCTGAAATCTGAGCTTAGAGGAAGACATGTTCTATTCTGCCCTCTTCTAGGCTGACCCCTCCACACTGGCCCCAGATTGCCCTTCCTGGCTCCACTGGCAGTCTCTCTGATGGCCATGACCCTACCACCACCATTAGCCCAGCCCTTGCTCTACAGGCTAGAAATAGGCTCGACTTTCCCAAGTAAAAATTAACAATGGCCCTCTCTCTCTCTCTCTCTCTCTGTCTCTGTCCCTCCTATAGCCTTTTCCTCTCTCTCAGTTAAGCTTCTTGAAAAAATACTCAAAACTTTCCATCTCCAATTCCTTACTGTTCACTTGCTCTTAAATTGTTGATCATTATAGAATCTCATACACGTAAACCAAAATATATAAAATATATCTATGGGGCTTATAGCATCCTAATAAAACGCACACCCATGTACGTGCCCCCTGGTTTAGGAAACATAACATAAATTCTTTCCCTGTCCTAATCCTGCCCTTAACCAGGCAATCACCCTACTGAATTTTGTATTTATCCCTCCCTGGTTTTCTTTATAGTTTCACCACTTTGCTATGTCTCCTCAAACAGTATACTATTTAGCTTGTCCTGTTTTTGAACTTCTATATTAATGGGATCATTCCATATACAGTCTTCTGTAACTTGCTTTTTTTCACTGAATATAACGTTTGAAACTCATCTATGTTGTGTGTAGCCACAACTCATTTGTTTCTAATCCTGCATATTATTTATTCCATTGTGTGAATACACCACAGTTCAGTTATCCTCTTGAAGAGCACGTGTCTGATGTCCTAGTATTTTTCTCTGCTCATGATGTACAGGAGTTTCTCTAGACACATAACCAGGAATGATAGGGGATGTGTATTTTCAACTTCACTACAAAATGCCAAGCTGGTAATTCGATCTCTTTAATGGATATAGGGCCATTCAGGTTTCCTATTTCGTCTCCTGTCAGCTTGGGTAATTTGTGTGTCTTTTAAGAAATGTGTCCATTTCATCTAAATTGTTACATTCATTAGCATAAAGTTTTACATAATATCCCCTTATTATTCCTTAATGTCTATAAGTTCTATCATGCTGTTCTTTCATTACTGATAATAGTATCTGCATATTCTCTTTTTAAAAAATGGATAAATTTAGCTAAGGAGTTACTGATTTTACAAATCTTTTCAAAGAACCAACATGTAGATTAATTTATTTATTTTTCCTATTTCATTGATTTTTCTTAGCTTTACTATTCCATCCTTACTTCAGGACTAATCTGTTCTTCTTTTTCTAACATTTTAAGGTAGAAGTTTAAAATAACTTGTTTTAAATGTTTCTTCTTTTAAAATATAAGCACTTCCTCAAGTGTTTCCCTCAAATTTTGAGATGTAAAAGTCAGGGGATACTTGAATACAGACTGTTCAGTTTTCCCAGGGCATGTGGTATATGCAGAGGAACAAAGAAGTTAAGTCAAGAAAGACAGGACAGACACAGCAACTGCTGCAGGAATCTGTACTTTACCAAGTCTGGTACGGAGAAGCGACTAAAGCTCGAGAGAAGAACAGAGTTTGAGTAGATCAACAATGCATTTCTTTTCCCATGGCCACACACACAATTAAAACAGTATGAGCAAAGTTTTCCACGTAGGAGAAAAGGAGGCAAAAATGAGGTCCCTGCCTTAAGCCATACATGCAGAAAATCAATTCCAGTTCTAATATAAAAGGATCCAAGTGTGAAAAAAACACCATTCGAGGAAAACAAAGAATATATTTATAACCTTTGGGTGTCACAGGGATTCTCCTACAGACAAAAAGCAGAAATTTTAAAGGAAAAGCCTGATTAATTAGACAGTCAATTCTTACAGGAAAAGTCATCACAGACAACTTAGAAAACAAATCACAGCTGGGAGAAGATATGTACAATACATAAAACTAATAAAGTTTTTTTTAAAGCTTATTTAAAATAGGTCTTACAGGGCAGTGCCTGTGGCTCAGTGAGTAGAGCACCGGTCCCATATACCAATGGTGGCAGGTTCAAACCCACCCCCAGCCAAACTGCAACAAAAAAATAGCCAGGCATTGTGGTGGGCGCCTGTATTCCCAGCTACTCGGGAGGCTAAGGCAAGAGAATCTCCTGAGCCCAAGAGCTGGATGTCACTGTTAGCTGTGACATCACAGCACTCTGCCAAGGGTGACAAAGTGAGACTCTGTCTCACAAAATAAAATAAATAAAATAAAATAAGTCTTACAAAAAAACTCTTGACTGGGCGTGGTGGCTCATGTCCATAATCCCAGCACTTTGGGAGGCTGAGGAGAGAGGATCAAGTGAGCCTGTGTGTTTGAGGCTACAGTGAGCTATACTCACACCACTGTACTCTAGCCTGGGCAACAGAGAGAGACCCTGTCTCTAAAAAACAATTTAAAATAAATAAAAATAAAAACTCTTGTGAATAAATAAGAAAATGGTAACAATACAACAGAAAAATGCACAAAAGACATGAACAGAAAGTTCACAGAAGGGAAAACAAGTGGCTAATGCATATAGAAAAGTCATTCATCTTTGTCAGTAATCAGGGAAATGCCGTTAAAATAATGGTGACATATCATTTCACATCTATTAGTTGGGAAAAAAAACCTTTATTCTGTCTATGGATCATGTGGGGCAAGATTTTAATTTTAATTTTTCTTGTATGAAAACCATTTATTGAAGTCCATCTTTGCCCCAATGATTTGTGATAGAACTGAATGTTTATCCCCCCCAATTCATATCCTGATGCCTAACCCACAATGTGATAATATTAGGAGAGGTGATTAGGTATAAGGGTGGAGCCCACATGAACAGATTAGTGCCCTCATATAGGAGGCCTAGAGAGCTACCTTGTCCCTTCCACGACAAGGACATGAGGACCCCAAAAAACCCAGATATCTATGAGCCAGAAAGAAAGCCCTCAGCAGACACCACATTTGCCCCTTGATCTTAGACTTCTCAGCCTCTGGAACTGTGAGATATAAATTTCTGTTACTTATAAGCCACCCAGTTTCTGCTATTCTCTCACAGCAGCCCAAACAAAGACATTCCTTGATCAAACAGGTTTTCATATATGATAAAATCTATTACTGGACTTTAATTCTGCTCGGTTGACCTACTTGATCTTTTCATCAAGAACACATTGTTTGAATTACCACAGCTTTGTAATAATTCTTGAATTCTTTTCCTTTTTTTTTTGGAGAGAGTATCACTCTGTTGCCCTGGGTAGAGTGTCGTGTCATAGCTCACAGCAACCTCAAACTCTTGGGCTTAGGTGATTCTCTTGCCTCAGCCTTCCGAGTGGCTGGGACTACAGGCGCTGGCCACAATGCCTGGCTATTTTTAGAGACGGGGTCTTGCTCTGGCTCAGGCAGGTCTTGAACTCCTGAGTTGCTTGGCCTCCCAGAGTGCTAGGATCACAGGTGTGAGCCACCTCGCTTGGCCTCCTTTTTCTTTTTTATAACTGTCTTATTTATTCTTAGACTTTTGCTTTGTCATATAAATTTCAGAATGTGTCAAACTTTAAAAAAAAACAAAACTTACGGATTGCACTTTTTCTTCTTTTCCTCTCCATAGGCAAGGTTCTTACAGGCCTTGATGCGTATTTCTAAAGAATGGGTTTTGAAGCAATAACCAATGGCAAATTCTATTTCTCCGGTGACATTAGCGTTGTCAAAATTGCCCATCTCTGTACAAGTGCTGTTAATGCTAATTAAACTTCCCTAAAATCAAGAACAACAGACACAATAAATTACTTCGAAGTTAATTCCTTTTCTGTTTTTTTTTTTTTTTTTTTTTTTTTGCAGTTCTGGTTTCAAGATATCAAATAAATCACAGCTCACAGAGCATGCATTCTAACTCACACTAAGTTAATAATACATCAGATTGTACTTTGCCAAAGTTAAGTTGCCACATGCCCTGTCCTAAGAAATGGAATCCTCAGAAGACCCTCTCTTGACCAGATATGGTCTCTGCCTGGCAAGAAAGATTACACATCTCATTCTTTAACATGAATTGCTTGCGGTGAAATGACCTATTTCCTAACCAATTCTGCAAGATAACTCTCAAGAAGACAGATAATGTCCATGGCAGGACAGCCATGTGGATGACAGCATGGTATGAGCTAAGTAGCTGTGATTGGGAATCAGATAAACCTGGATTCAAATGTTGCCTCTGCTACTCATTAACTGTGTCAAAGTCTAACTGGAAAAAATTATAATACTCATCCCGTAGGGTCAGGGTAAGAAGTAAATGGAGCGAGGTATGTAAAGTGTGCAAAGGCAACAGTACACCATGTTAAATTCCTCTGGTACCTAAAATAAAAAAACAAAACTAACATCACAAACGAGGGTGCTCCAAGCTGATAAGATGCTGACAAGCAGCCCAAAATGCCTGTGCCTAAAAGGTAGGATAAACCCCCTTCCCACATTTTCCACCATTTGTGTGTGAACGGTCTCAGTGCTGACTTTATAGGAACAGAGAAACAGACTCATTGCTACTTCTGATTTCCAACTAGCTCCTCCACACTATAAAACATCCTGAAAAGAAGCTAAGAAAACCTAAGGGCAGAAAGCCAGAAGCCTTAGAGAAACTTAAAACTATACCTACAACTCATCAGAGGGATTGAAACTTGAATTAACTAATGCCAAGAGCATACCACACCCAGTCACTGGCTCTGAAGAATGGTGTCTGCCAACACCACTCAACTGGGAAAATGGAAAACAATTTAAAATTTTTACACACTCGAAAAGGCACAGAATGGTGAGATGGCACAAATGAGTAAGGCGTAAAAATTGAAGATAGGTCAGAACGGGTAGGGACCGTGGCAAGAGGTGTGAGCTGCTCAGAAGACCCAGGTGGATAATGGAGATGCTAGAAAATTCTGATAACTGAAATGACATTCATCATGGAACTTTGCTTCAGGCTATGGAAGATTAAACAACAACTTTTCTTCTGGAGTAAGTATTAGAATTATGATAGAAAGTTGAATTAAGGAACCAAATAAATTGTGTCAAGACATTTTACAGCTACCAAGACATCTAGGATAGGAGGGTCCAGGAAGCTAAAGAGAAGAGAAGCACATTGAATTAAACTCAACATTCTGAGATGTTTTTCCTCTTGAGACATCTGTCCATAGGGAAGCAACGCAGGGCTGGGAGCCCAAGAAGTCAATAAGGAATCAACTGTGAGATGCAGAAGCTGAGAAAAGTGTTTAACAGTCTAATAGGGTTGGGAGACAAAAATTAGCATTCAAGACTGAGAAGCATCCAGAACTGGAGCTACATTCCCAAAGGAAAAAGAAATACACAGAAGTGAGAGGGACGTGAGATGCTGCTTTGCCTTCAAGGTGTCTATGGAATTGGAATCTGTGGCTGAGAGGCCGAGGAGCTTACGAATGCTTTTAGAAGTTTCAACACGCTAGAGAGAAAAAACTGGAGCTCAGGAATACCGTAGAGAAGGGGATTGGTAAATATCTAGACTTTCAGTTGGGATCACTCAAAGGCTTTCTTATTAGGAGGATGGGTCAACTGGAAATGTACCAGTTCTCGAAAATCAAAACCCAGCATTCAATTAGCTTGACTCTATGCTAGCTGCCTGCTGATAGAAAAAAGTGATTTCTCTATGAAGGAAGATCTTATCTTTTTGAGTCTCAAGTTTTTCATATATCATGTCCAGCATTCAATAAAAAATTGCTGGCCATAGCAGGAATAAAAGGTCCTGGTTTTCTCAAGACTAAGGAATGTACTTGGAAGCAAGACTTGCCATGCTGAAACCAGAAGAGTCCTAGGTGAGCCAGGAAGGTTGGCCATCCTAAGTGTAGGATCCGGGAAGAAGTGACCAAAATCAGAGGGGAAAAAACCCACAAAACAAGCAGACCCACAAATGATCCAGGTAATGGCATTACAAGACATGACCTTTAAGCAATCTGTCATTAATAAGGTCAAGAAAATATAGGACAAGTTGAAGAATTTCTCCAAAGAACTAGAATCTGTAGTAAAGAATCAAATAAAAACTAAGGCCTAAAAAGTAAGGCAACTGAAATTAACAATTCTACAAAATAATTTATCATAGGCTCGGCGCCTGTAGCTCAGCAGCTAGTAGGGTGCCAGCCACATACGCTGGAGCCAGCCGGTTCAAATCCAGCCAGGGCCTGCAAACGACAACCGACTCCATATACCAGAGGTGGCAGGTTCAACCCCGGCCCTGGCCAAAAACTGCGGGAAAAAAATTTATCATAAAATCAGATATAGCTTAAGGGAGGATTGATAACCTGGAAAATGAATCAACAGAAAACACTCAAGTGGAGCACAGAGAAAAAGATGAATAGAAAATAAAGTGTGTAAGGGACATATAGGGTATAATGAAAAATTATAAGGTAAGTTTGGAGTCTCACCTACAGAAAAAATGGGGCAGAAGAGGTAACAGCCAAGAATTTTTCAAGACTAAGAAAAGACAATAAACAACAGATTAAAGAAGAAAAAATTATAAAACTACACTGTACACATCACAGTACAGTTACTAAAAAAATTAGACAACTTCTTAAAGGCAGAGAAAAAAAGGATCTATTACTTTTGATCAAGAAATAAATAAGATTTAACCAGCTTCCTGCCCAACAGAAATGGCAGAAGCCAAAAGACTCAATAAATCCAAAAAGAGCCATGAAAAGAATGGAGTGGAGAGAGTAAGACAGAGCAGGAGGAAAAAATAGGCCACGAACAGATAACAGAAAAAATAGAAAACAAGGAGATAAGACAGAATTAAACCAAACTATATCAGTAACTACGACAGAACACACAACATCTCATCACTGAATTTAACGCTATTCAGATGAGACACAGCTGGAATATGTATGGACAGAAAGGCAGCAAGTAGAGGAACATGCCTTTGGAGGATGAAGGGGTAAAAAGCCAGACTGGGGTGGGTTAACATGAGAAGGAGCAGAAAACATGGAAATGCCAAGTGCACACAACTCAGAAAAGGTTAGCGTAGAGACGAGAGAACAGTAGCTGGAGGGGGTTGGAAACTTGAATGAGGGTGTTTCATTTCAATTTGTTTTTATTAAAAGAGACTTAAATGTGTCTATGGCCAGTGGGAAGGATCCAGGTGAACAGAGGCCGAGTATGAAGGTAACAGAACAGGGTGCAGAGATGGCAGGGGACGGGGACATCCAGAGACCGCTGGGGAATCAGCATCTTCTCCTGTGGGTAGAGAAAGAAGCACCAGTTGGGTGCAACGCGCAGGTAGTTATTTTTGGCATCAGGAGGAATAGAAAATCCAACTTTGGTTCTTTTCATTCCTCTTCTTTTCTATCTTAGTAGGTACAGGAGGGGAGAATGCTTTGTTGAGAGTGAGGAGGAAGAATGGGTTTGAGAAGAACAGAGGTGGTGTGAAATGGTTGTGTGGACAAGCAAAACTGACTTAAACAGATGAGCACGTCTGCACTGCTGGGCAGGGCTGGTGCACTTGTTGGTGAGACAGCAGGGCAGACCTAATCCCTAGGATGCAAGTGTGAGTTCATGATGTCAGTCTGCTCCTGATGTGTACACAGCTGTTCAGGTGCAGGTATGAAGAAGGCGCACAACTGGGCTCATCCAGGTTGGCGCCCAGAATTATAAAGCACCCAGGAAGCAGTATAATTACTCATCCTTCATTTTATAAGTAAATAAACAGAGGTCAAGGTAGGCTGAGACACACCCCAAATTGCACTGCAAATCAGAAGTAGAGCTGGGAGTGGACCTGGGCTCCTAATTTACTGGGCCATAACTCGAGGTAGTAACTGCTGTGTCTGCTTAGCAAGGAGGGGGCAGGGTCCACCCTGAGGTCACTAAAGGAGTTCAGAGCACGCTCACGGGGAACCCTCTGAGATGACTCATGCTCCCCACATCGCCCTGACAGGGCTCCTGCTTCTGCTCGCCCTAGAGCCAGAACTGACCTTTTGAGCAGGTACAAACTAAGCCAACCAAAAAGTTCTGGCCTGGAAGAGCAACTAGGAACTCTGCTCATCGTTTATGACAGCCTTCGGCCCTGTTTGGCTTTGAAAGAAAAGTCAATCTGGCTGGAAGCAAAGGAGAACCACCCAAGGTAGGCAAGGTGCATCCTCGCCAGCAACTTTCCCTGAAGGTCACAAATGTATCTACTGCCACTGCAAGCAGAGCCCCACACCCTTTTATTGTACAAAGATGAAAAACTACGAGTCAACTGAAACCACAGCTATTTTAAAGAACAATAAATCCTGATCACCAGGAGCATAATGACATATGACGGCAGAGTGGCTAAGGCTGTGGGCGGTGGAGCCAGGCAGCTCTCAGCCCCCCAGCCCTCACACTTAGTGGCTGTGTGGTCTGCAGCAAGCTTCTTACCTTCTATGGCCTCAGTTTCCTCATCTGGAAAGTGGGGGGTCTATTTTGTACAGTCATGATGAGTCTCAGCTCACACACATGAAAAGACTTAGAACCGTGCCTAAGCCTGGTAACCATTGTGTTTCTTACCCTTTTGAAAATGCCATGAAATGTGGCTGTCCTTTGTAAGCCATGAAAATCTTTTCCTTTGTTTTTCCCTTCTTTCTTCTTTCTTTTTTTTCCCCTTTTGCTAGGAAATGTATACTATATAAAAGAGTACAGAGTACACATAATGTGTAGGTATAAAAAATAATTACAAAATTGATATTCAGGTGGCCACCTCTCAGTGTAAGAAAATAATACCACTCTCATTCCTG
Organism: Perodicticus potto; assembly: GCA_963574655.1. Lineage (NCBI taxonomy): Eukaryota > Metazoa > Chordata > Mammalia > Primates > Lorisidae > Perodicticus > Perodicticus potto. The sequence continues at coordinate 86,807 of CAUYRH010117817.1, forward strand.
TCCCAAATAAACACTGTTTCAAAGTTGTTTGCTAATTATCCTTGCTTCTCTTGATGGAATTATGATTATTATTTTTACTGTTATTATATTTTGTGTTTTCAGTTTTGGGGTATTTTTTGAGACAGAGTCTCATTTTGTCGCCCTTCATAGAGTGTGGTGGTATCACAGCAACCTCAAACTCTTAGACTTAAGCAATTCTCTTGCCTCAGCCTCCCAAGTAGCTGGGACTACAGGTGCCCACCACAATGCCTGGCTATTTTTTAGGGATGGGGTCTCCCTCTTGCTCAGCCTGGTCTCGAACTCATGAGCTCAAGTAATCCACCTGCCGCAGCCTTCCAAGTGCTGGGATTATAGGCGTGAGCCACTGTCCTCAGCTTGTTATTATATTTTGGAGATGGAGGTCTCACTCTATTGCCCAGGCTAGAGTGCAGTGGTGCAATTATGGCTCACTGTAACCTCCAACTCCTAGGCTCAAGCTATCCGCCAGCCTCAGTCTCCCAAAGCACTGGGATCATAGACGTGCGCCCCAGCACAGTCTTACTATGTATGTATATATCCCCCAAACAATGTACTGGTTAGTTTTGCCTGATTTGGGATTTTATGTGATTAGAATCACACCATGGGCACATTCTATGCAATTTCGCAAATTATTTTCTCTTGATATTGTGATTGGTGTCAATTTTTAAAAATTAAAACAATTATAAATAATGTGGCCCTGGACATCCATATATGCTCACTTTGGACAATATTCATGATAGGTTTTTTTTTTTTGGCCGGGGCTGGGTTTGAACCCACCACCTCCAGTATATAGGGCCAGTGCCCTACTCCTTTGAGCCTCAGGCACCGCCCTATTCATGATAGTTTTAAAGAAATATTTTCTGCAAATGAAATTGTTGGATTAAAGACAACAATATTTTACAAAGGTTTTTGACATATATTACTAATTGCCCTCTGGAAAAGTCAAATAATTTCTGCTCACCCCGTAGTTTGAGTGCATGGCTGCTGCTCCATATCCCTGGCAACACGGGCCTGCATTATTTTTTAAATTTATTAAAGTGGTCCCAAAATAGCATCTGGACTTAATTTTGCACTGATATGTCTACTTGGGAGGTTGAACAAATCTCCCTATTTACTGTCTGTTCGCATTTGAACTTTTGTAATAAGTGAAAATGTAATAAGCCTATTCAAGCAGCAATTCCTCATTCCTCAGAGAACATAAATATCTCTCAGAAGAGTCGGCAGCATCTTTGGGAGAGAAGCAATAATCAGTTATTTGCTTCACAGGAGTCTAATTTCCTTAAACAAACGCTGCTTTGGTCTAAAGGGAACAGGTTACAATGAAACAAATGGTGATACAATGTCAATGTCATGACGATACAATCATCTGTCAATGATTACAGATTTTAAGGACACACATCAGAGAAAACTTTAGCACGATGGAGGAGAACAGAGAGCCCTACGGCATTTCCACTATGATTGAGAGCAGCTGTTCTCAACCTGTGGGTCACGACCCCCAGGAACTGTATTAAAGGGCTGCGGCATTAAGAAGGTTGAGAACCTCTGATTTAGAGGAACCATCCTGAGAAGCAAAGAAAACAAGACAGACTTACTCCCCCCACCTCTCCCTAACTCTGCCTGGCCCCCAAGTCTTCAAGGGTCGCTAGGCGTGCCTCAGCCCCAAGCAAGTGCCGATGGCCCAGGTGCTGCGGGGCAGGAAAACCTCTCAGTTTAAGGATTGGACCAACCCTGTGGGATAGCACAGAAAACCTGGGTATCGGCTCCCAGGGCCCCTGGATTGAACTGGAGTCGCTGGACCTTGGCAAGCCATTTAAGCTCAGGTTCCTCATCTGTGAGATGGGGTAATAGTGTCTTCCACGGAATATCAAGGTGACAGTGACTGACATGTGAAGTGAACCACAGGCATTCAGCGAACCATAGTTCCAACCAGCATGAAGCCATCACTCAACAAATATGTATTGAGGCCATTTCAGTGTCAGAACCATTCAAAGCACTTGGGAATTACAGTCTAGCAGGGAAGTGGGATAGTAAATCCCCGACGGATACACCAACTTCAGGCATTAGGAAGGTGAAGGACAGGGACACCCAGAGCAGGGAAGGGAGACCAGGGTGGGGCAGGCGGGAGCAGAGACTGGATGGTACGGAGTGTGAGTTGGTGATGTCCAGAGAGGGACCGAGGCAGAGACACCCAGGGGCAGGATGCGCCTGGGGTTGGAGGACCAGAGCTGCACGTGGTTGGGTAGAGTAGGACAGGCAGGTCCCACAGGACCCCCAGACCATCAGGGGCAGATCCTAGCCACGTACTTGGCTATGTGTCAGATTCTGAAACCACAAAGACGTGATTCTGGCCCCTTGAAATAGCTTGGAATCCAGTCTAGTGGGACTCTGGGCAGTGCCCCATTAGCTTTCTAGGAAGGGGCAGCCTCAGGTGACCTCAACACTGGCTCAAACTAGCTCAGTTCCTTGGCATACCCCCCCACCGGGGGGAGGGACAGACCTTCAGGCAAGTCTTGAGAAAGCCTCTCTTTGCACTCACTGTCTACCCAGCTCAGGGTTCAACCCTGGGAGAGAAGGTTCTGGAGCCCCCTGTGCACACCTGTCCCTCGGGTTAGTGCCAGCTCAGGCCGTGCATTGCTCAAACTATTCTCACATATATACCCCACTCTTCATCAGGGAAGGCGCCAAGCCATGCTCAAACAAAGGCTCTCTAAGACATCCTGGCAGGACCACTGCAGACATCAAAGCTCACAACCTCAGTTTCTCAAATGGGAAGGGCATCCAGGAAGCAGAGGGCTTGCTTGAGTCTGAAAGTGTGTGCCCCCAAACTTGTGTGTGGAAGCCTCACCTCCAAGGCAGTGATATCAGGAGGTGAGGCCTCGGTTAGATCATGAGGGTGGAGCCTTCATGAATGGGATTTGTACCCTCTTAAAAGAGGGCCAAGGGAATGTCCTTGTCCCTCTACCTATGAGGACCCAGAGAAAAGGCATCATCTAGGAACCAGGAAATGGGCCTTCATCAGCCACCAATTCCCTGAGCACTTTAATCTTGGACTTGAGCCTCCAGAACTGAAAACACAAATTTCTGTGGGTTATAAGCACCCCGGTAGCCCAGATGGAGTAAGCTAGGTCTTAGCAGTCAGAAATTTGGGTCCTGGCTCTGCTGTACCCAGCTGTGTGACCGAGGGCAGGTGGCCATATTTGGCAGGGAGAGGACAAGTGTGAATGGTACTTGTGGGCTGAGCACCATGTGAGAACTGGATGAAACCTTGAAACTTCTCCCTAGGGAACTGCACAGACGCAAATGCACGAGCAGCCAGGGTGCCATCCAGGGACCAGGAGAAGAACTCCCGCTCCAGGAGCCACTGAATGCCCAGTCAGAGCATCCGGACCAGCGCTGTCCGTGGAATGTGAGGTTAGCCAAATACGTGAGTTTACATTCTCTAGTGACCACATTTAAAAAAGAGGAATAAGTGAACTTAATTTAATGGTAGGCAGTAGAACCTCCATAGCTGACCACCTCCTTAATTGACCTAATTCTCGCAGCCCAGACATGCACCACATGTACATATCAGGACAGGAGACCTAATTCCTGACGTTGACCACCTCTGTGTGTGGACCAGAGGCCCCTGGGTGGTCGACCTGCAGATGTTCTACTGTATTTTAATAATTCAACATATCCCAAATGTCGGTATACATCAAAATAAAAATTATTAATGAGATATTTCACCTTCCATACTAAAGCCTTCACAACACAGTGTATATTTTATTTTATTTTTTCAGGGTAACAAAGAGAAAGTTTATTTAGTAAGAACAAAGAGAAAGTTTAGAGCACTTCCAAAGAGAGTTGGAAGCGGGTCCCTGTCATGAAGGAGAAAAGGTGAGAGAGACCCCAGTGTGTATTTTACGCTCACAGAATATCTCGATTTAGACTAGCTGTATTTCGAGGGCTCAGAGGACACGTGGGTCTAGCAGCTGCTAAACTGGGCAGCATGGCCCTAAACAACTGAAGATCCGGAACAAGTTACAGACTTTACTCAAGGCTTGAAACTGCTAGGGCCCAACTACTCAAACTTGCCATGCACGCAAAGCCCCTGGGCCTTCGTTCAGGTACCCACTCCACTCGGTAGGTCGGAGGCAGGCCCGACACTCACTGTCCCTGACAAGACTTCCCGGTGACACCAGTGCCACTGAGCCCCACAGCCTGAGGATGCGGGGCCACCCACAGGAGCCAGCGCAGGGGCAGGTTGGGCTTTGGTGGGCTGAGTCATGGACGCCAGCTGCCCTTCGGTGCATGGCGTGTCCCCTTCTGCCACAGCCTGTGCATGCTCCACAGACGTCCACCCACACGGAGAGGTGCACAGCCATCTGAGCCAGACGCCGTTTTACATAAAAACACAACCAGCCCGAGGAGGCACAGACTGGGTAAGGCACTTGCTCTGGGTCACACTCCTCACCGCCAAAGGAGCTGGAATGTGAACCGAAGGTCAGCTTCTAGAGCCTGGGTTCTTTTCTTTTTATTCTTAATAGATTTAGGGGGCACAAGGAGAGTTACATTACATGGGTATATTGTGTACTGGTGACTTCTGGGCTTTCAGTGTACCCGTCACTTGCACAGTATACACTGTACCCAGCGGACTGGGTCCCTAGCACTGTAGTACACCACGGAATCCGTGCATTCATTGAATTCTCAAGTCATGCCGTAAAATAACAACTTTGATGCCCGTTTCCCTGATGAGGACTCTGAAGTCTAGAGTTTTTTTGCAATTGTCTAAAATCTTATAGTAAATCAAAGAACCACGGCTCGGTGCCTGTAGCTCAGTGAGTAGGGCACCGGCTACATACACTGAGGCTGGTGGGTTCAAGCCCGGCTCAGGCCTGCTAAACGACAATGACAGCTGCAATGAAAAAAATAGCCGGGCATTGGGCAGGCGCCTGTAGTCCCAGCTGCTCGGGAGGCTGAAGCAAGAGAATCACTTAAGCCCAAGAGTTTGAGGTTGCTGTGAGCTGTGACACCACGGTACTACCGAAGGCAACACAGTGGAACTCTGTCTCAAAAAAAAAAAAAAAGGAAGAAACCATGACTGTTGCTATGGTGTGAACACTTACATTCCCTCCAAAATTCATGTGTTGAAACATAATCACCAATGTGGAGCCTTTAGGAGGTGATCAAGCCATGAGAATAAAGCCTTGGTGAATGGAATTAAGGCCTTTAGGAAAGAGGCTTGGCACAGCACCTGGCCCTCCTGTCCTCCTGCCCCTCCCGCCACATGAGGACCCTTGGATGTGGCCATCTCGGAGGAACAGGCCTTTACCAGACACCAATCTTGGACTTCATAGCTTCCAGAACCGTGAGAATGGATTCTATCGTTTATAAATTGGCTTTCAGTTATAGCAGCACAAATGGATCAGAAAACTGTTCATTGAGGCCTCAAGACCCTTCTTCCAAGGCTCCATCTACTATACCAGGTATAAGCATTCTAGGCATAAGTTTTTTTAAAAAATAAATCAATGAACAACATCACCTGCCTATATAAAGAGAATACATTTAAAACATCACAAAACAATCTTGAAAAAGAAGAACCGAGTCAGAAGACTGACACTATCCAACTTCAAGACTTACTACAAAGCTACAGTACTCAAGATAGCATGATCTTGGGATAAGGATCGACAAAGAGATTGATGGAAAAGAACAGAGAGCCCGGAAAAAGACCCACATTTACTTACTCATATGGCCATGTGACTTTCAACAAAGACACCAAAATCTCTAGGAGAAACGATAGCTTTTTTTAAACAAATGGTATTGGATTAACTAAATATCCATATAGAAAAAAAATGAGGCCCAATCACTAGCTTACTCCCTTTATTAATAATAACACTAATAATGTACAGTACAGAACTAAACATAAAAGCTAAACTTTTAAAAGCTTCTAGATGAAAACACAGGAGAACATCTCCACAACTTACAGGTAGACAAGACACAGAATTAACCATGAAAGAAAATAGTTTTAAATTAGACTTTATCAAAATTAAAAACATCAGAAGACACCATTAATTTGCTATAAATTACACTCTGTATGTATTAAAACGTTCGTAATAAGATGCTGTAAAAAAGCAAAATCACCCTCAAAGCATAAAAGGTCTTCCTCAGCACCCTGCGTTCAGTATCCCTTCCAAGCCCTTCTGCCACCACACTGCAGTTATCTCAAGACCACAGCTCATCCCGCCCACCCTATACCACGTGTTGAGGGCGCTGGGATGAGACTCACGTGTCTTGAACCTCCAGAGAAAGACCTGCGGGGCGTCAGACTGGCTGAGAGATTTTCTTGCTTCAAAACAGGTAGAGTAGCACTTTTGGAGTCGTCTTGATTGAGAGGCTTCAGAACATCTAGTGTGGGGACCTTCTGGAGAAGGAAAAACAAAATTACCTTTGCAGTCTATACCCCAGCATTGTTCTGTTCCTATGTGGTGACTTCAGCAGCACAGCCTGCTTCCGCGACTTGATCTTGCTCACGTGCACACTCTGGTCGCAGGGTAGGAAGACACACTTTGGTTTGGATAAGTGCACACACACCACTGCGGGGGCCCAGAGGCAGACACCACCCAGTTTTGTCACAATCAGTGATGGGTGGGTTACTCAGGGATTAGGAAAAGTCTTAAGGAAGTCCAGGTTTTAGCTTTAATCACATGAAATATAGTATCAGCCTGATAAGTGGAGTTTTGGTTCTAATATGCTCATAAAAAGAGAAACATCAAAATATTTCTTTTCATTTTATAAAAATACTGGGCTAGTAGTTGACCCTTCTATGACGTGTATGGTTATATGTTAGAGACTACCGTACTGTGAAGCACAGTTGTGCACTATATAGTGTTAGTTTGGAGAGCACGAGAGAGAAATGATTACCTCCAAAATATTACTTATGCTCTCAATCTCTAGATCGCCACCTCAGTTCCATTTGTTAAGCAACAAATTGAGTCCACCACTCTAAAAGGAGAAGGAGGAAGCCGGGCACGGTCACTCACGCCTATAATCCTGGCATTCTGGGAGGCCGAGGCAGGTAGATTGTCTGAGCTCAAGAATTCAAGACCATCCTGACCAAGTGTGAGACCCTGTCTCTACCAAAACCAGAAAAAATCGCCTGGCATCATGGTGGGCACCTGCAGCCCTAGCTACTTGGAAGAGGAGAGGAGAGAGGGAGGTGCCCAGGCAGGAGGGAGGAGCCGGGATGCTCCCACAGCAAGGCTGCCCTCCTCTGAGCGGCCTTGGGGGATGAGGAAGATTCAGGGTACCAAGCAAGGAAACCGACAGGCAGTCAGACAGGGAAAGAAAGGATACAATGGAGCTAAACATTAACATAAAGCCTGCGCCTCAGAGATGTTTACTGTGGACTGAATTTTGTTCTCCAAGTTCCTATGCTGAAGCCCTCACCCCTTGTGATGATACGTGGAGGAGGGCCTCTGGGGAGGTAATTAGGCTCAGAGGCCCTGAGGGTGGGGCCTGCACAATGGGACTGAGAGGATTAGTGCCCTTTGTGAAAAGTGATCTCACCAAGCTGGCTCCCTCACCCATGCCCCTGTGGACACAGCAAAAAGCCAGCAGTCTGCAGGTCAGGAGGAGGGAACTCATGGGGCCCTGAACTTTCTGGCACCCTCATCGCAGACTTTGGAACTGTGATACAATAAATGTCAGTTGTGTAAGCCACCCAGAGATGACTAACACACAAGAGGAGAGGTAAGAAGAATTCACTCCTTATTCATTTACTTGTATTTTTGAATCATAACAAAATTGGTGACAGAAAATTCCAAAAAGGGACAAAGAAAACTATCTTTATGATAGTGATAATGTGACACATCAATTTGTGGCCAGGGAAGACTAAGCTTCTAAGGAGGTCCAAACTCTGGGAAACCTTTAATGGAGCTTAAATGGGAATATAAATATTTAAAAATTATTACAAAAGTCAATACTATTCTGAAGTACACGCCTACTTTGATGGACTAAGGAATCTAACTTGAAAGTCTGTGTGTTCAACTCTTCCCCAGTAAATTCCAAAGGGCTTGGATGACTTGGAAGTCAGAACCCTACTCAAGGGCATTGAGATTCAAATAGCTGCTCGCTGATGTCACTGAGATAAGCATTTGTTTCCCCTGTGACTTTTACTGTACTTCAATGACTAGTTTGAGCCAGATTACAGAGAAAAATATTTGCTCTGAATAAGGTCTACTCTGCAAAGAATTGTTAAGTTTAATCTTAAATGGGGAGGTTCAAGAGATGTTAGGTTTCATTTGATCGAATTCCACTCTCGGGAACCAAGGAATATATATTTGGGACTTTGCTGATCCCAGGTAAGAATATAAGAAAATAACAGAAGGAAGAACAACTGCCACCACCTCTGAGATTTGTCTCAGGGTCACCTTTCAATGTAAATTCTGACTCAGATCCCAGCTTGGCTGTAAGACAAGCTCTGAGCAGGGCAAACCCCAGCTGCAAGTAGCCCACCTCTCCTGGGTCCTCAGAGGGTTAAACAGTGGGGAACAAGACTGCTACCCATCTCACAGCCTTTCCCTCCCTGATTAGCCTTTGGGGTGTAGCCAGCAGGCAAAGAAAGGGAAGATGTGGGGAGAAGACCAAGAGCTGGAAGGGCTTCTTTAGATTTCAGTACCCATAGGAGAGCTTCCTACAACACAAAGGGGAATACACTGAAGTGAGGCCTTCTTCCTCCACCTCCATCCTTGACCCCGTCCCCAGGGAGGGCCCCTCCTGACGGTGTTTTACGCGCCCTTCCTACTGAACAGGTGCACGTTTTGATGGCCAATGGAGACCAAACGCACACTTACGAGACTACGGTAAAGTCCCGCTGAGAGGTAAGAAGAATTCACTTCCTAAAGAACCCTGGCCTGGAGGCTTACGCGAGCATCTCCACAGGAGCATTTTCAGAACAGGTGGTTGAAACTTATGGTCGGAGAAGTGATGCGTAAGGGATCCTGAGCTGTTTCCCCAGTTAACATCCCTGGTCACCTCGTGGTTTATAGAAGTCATCTAATAATCCACTGGCTCAGCGTAGCCACCTGCAAGGTGGGCACCGACAACCTCTGCTTCTAAGGGGGCACTACCTTGTATAATGAATGTTGGTGTGTTACCCCAAAGTGTTCTGATGAAAATAAGGGTGACTTTTGTGAACTCACCAGCTGAGGTTATGTAACTGCAGTTTGACAAAAGTCCTATGTAAGACATTCTCCTTATACAGGTATTCCAACCCAATAATTATTTAGCGTGTATAGATTATGCTGTGATTGCTAAGTACTTCATAAAAATTTGGCCAACCTGGGCAGTGCCTGTGGCTCAAAGAAGTAGGGCGCTGGCCCCATATGCTGGAGATGGCGGGTTCAAACCCCGCCCTGGCCAAAAAAAAAAAAATTGGCTAAACTGGTCCTTAAAACAGCATATCCTGAATTAACAGGGGGAGAGACAGGGCCTGCAAAGAGTTATAAGCATGTCCTGCCAAGAACTTGGCAGGGGAGTGGCCACATGTGGAACAGTGCCTTCATGGGTGGCAGGCTCTGTGCACAGGCAGTGGGGAGGGGGTGTGTTGAAGATGACTCATTTAGATGCCATAAGCAGAGCTGTGGGTACTTGGGGGACCCCCTCTTGGCACAGCACAAATGGGATGCTTGTCACATGTCCCACAGCAGGGGGTCACTGGTGGTCTTTGGGCCTGCTCTGCCCAGCCCTTAGTCATCTCTTTGCCCCAGTGTCCTAATCTTTAATGGGGACAATAATAGTACAAATGTCACAGGGTTTTGTTTTTTTTTTGAAACAGTCTCACTTTGTCACCCTCAATAGAGTGCCGTGGCATCACAGCTCACAGTAACCTCCAACTCTTAGGCTTAAGCGATTCTCTTGCCTCAGCCTCCTGAGTAGCTGGGCCCACAGGCGCCCTCCGCAACGCCCGGCTTTTTTGGTTGTTGTTGTTGCAGTTGTCACTGCTATTCTAGCTGGCCGGGGTTGGGTTCGAACGCGCCACCCTCGGTATAAGGGTGGGGTGATGCCCTACCCACTGAGCCACAGGTGCCTCCCAGTCACAGGGTTGTTTTAGGGTTTAAGAAGGTTAAATACCTATGAGGGCTTTAACCCCTGAACAGCGCCAGGTCTGTGGTTAACTCCTAGTAATGTTGTCGTTTGAATGTCCTCTTCTGACCCAGGAGAGCAAGAGAGTCACTCATGCTTCCCAAAGCCCCTTCCTGAGCTCTTTTCCCCCGTGGTCGTCAGGTGTCCTTCTTCTGTGTTTAGAACTTGGAATCGTACACACCTGAGTTCAGCTCCTGCCTCTGCCTTTCATTCTTTAGGTCATGTTAGACAAGTTGATTAACCTCCCACTACAACTCAGGTTCTTGATCTTTACCACGAGAGTAACAACATCTTTCTTGGTATTTCTGTAGGAATTAGATGTGATAGACGAAGTATGTAAAAAATGCTGCCCTCACGTCCAGCACAGGCTTCCCAGATGGATGCCGGCTCTCCCCCGATCAACTTAAGAAAAAGGAGTCGATTCCAGCGCAGCAGTTAGGACGTGCCTACATGGACCCCACAGAGCCAGCCCGAGCTCACCGTTTGTTTGTGATTTAAAATTCCAAAGACCTGCCAAACATGTTTTTGCTCCTCCAGACACTTTGCTCCTAAAATGTGATCTGAGGGCCAGCAGCATCGCCTTCCCCTGGTCACCCAGGAGCTAGTGAAAACACATCTGAGGTGCCATCTCACACCCAGCCTGGACCTACTGGATCCATAATGGGCATTCTAACCAGAGATCAATTGACTCTCACACACCCTATACACGGAAGTCGAAAGGTGCCTTCAGAGTTCAGCCTCCAAACCCAGACTGGATGGGTTCAAACCCCAGCCCACCGCTCTCTGGCTAAATAGCCTTGGCAGGTGATCGAATCTCTCTAAGTTTCAGTTCCCCCTAAATGGGAAATGGGGCTACATGCAATACCTACCTTATAGAGCAGTTAGGAGAATAAAATGAGATGGTCCAGGTAACGATTTTAGAGTCCAGTTCATAATAATAAATGCTGGTGATTTAGAAAATATATTTAGATGGCAATTTAGATACTATACTATCTCACCGGATGTTTATAAAAACTGGGCTGTGGGCAGAACAGGTGTTATTATCATCTTCATTTTACAGAGAGGCACATGGGCTCAGGTGGTAGAAAGTGAAATCTCAAGAAGCGTGTGCAAGTTCAGCTAGAGAGTGGGGCTGACCTCACACCCCAAAGAAGACAGTCTGGGGCTATCTTGAATGGAGCCCACAGCCAAAGAGACAAGGCACGTGTCCTGTCCAGCAGACCAGGGCAGTTATGTCAACCTTGCAAACAATAGCTGGTGGCACCTGCCAGCCAGGGCCCCTCAGGGTTTCTGATTCTACAGTTGGCTCATGCCTGGTGCATTTGCTTAAGGCTTGGCTTATCAGCTGGAAAGCGGAGTAATTATTTCCCTGAGAGCCTTCACTAGGCGAGCTCTGTCTTGTGGTTTAGACACCTGGGAAAGAGTCCCCTCACACATGAGCACGATTGTGCAGCATTTGTATTTTCAATAGTTTTGATCAGAGACCTGGGTGCATTTTAACCAAAGATCACTGACTTTGAATGGAAGTAGAAAGACCTGTTAATCCTTTGGGGGGGGGGGTTCACGGACCCTAGAATAACTGGGCAAGTGTGAGTCCTGCAGGGAGCCCTCTGCCTTTGGTGTGTGGCCCTGAAGCCAGCAGGGAGCTTTTGGGGCTGGATGGGGTCAAAGCCTTTCCTTGATCTGAATGACCTTAAATTCTGACTTTCCTTTAACTGGACCTGCCCAATTAGAGGAGTTTGTCAATATGTTTTTCTGTTTGCTTCATGTTCTGCTATAAAACAAAAGGAAAAGTAAATCTACAGAGAAAATGGGCTGGAAAGCTCTAAAAAGACATGTGAAGGTGATCGGCGCAGAGGCCAGGAGGGCCTTGGGTACCCTGGTGGTGACGTTGACGGCAGTGTCAGACTGGCTCCGTCTCTCTGTCCTGACTGCATGCTGCCTGGGGCCCGTGGCCACGAGATGCTTCTCAGAAGTCATATCATTCTGGGACTTGGAGAGCTCTAAAAAAACAAATACAAAGGGTGACAGGTGGGAACACACAGCTCTGCAGAGAATGTGGGAGCCTCTTCTGGGATTCCCTGCAGCCCACAGACCGTGAGCCCAAGGTCCCAGGAGGGCTGAGTACATGGAGGGACGCAGGCAGCAGGGTCCCCGCCAAGCACACTGTACTAGGCACAGGGTAGAAGGGGACTAGATTCCTTCATGGAGCTCCCTGTGGTCCCTTGGTGGGCAGAGCCACTATTGGGGTGAGAGTTAAAAGGAAACCTTTCAGCCAAGCTCCTCTGCACTCTGGGCCACACGTCTGCGTGTGCTCATTCATCCACATAGGATAACGGGAGCCCGCCAAACCAGCAGGTGTTTTAGGGGTTCCTTACAAATATTTTATAACTAAATGCTATTTCCTGTGACTCTTTGAAACAGGGTAAAAATAAAATTTGGGATGTTCCCATACTTTTTTTAGTAAGCAAACCCTAGACAGATTACTTTAAAAAACGTTCCCACAGTCCAGTATTTGTCTAGAATAAAGATAAATAAAGTAGGAAGGAAAAAGGCTACACACAGAAGGGAGAGAACCACCATAAAGACGGTTCTTCTGACTCAGCGCTTGTGGCTCAAGCGGCTAAGGCGCCAGCCACATACACCTGAGCTGGTGGGTTCGAATCCAGCTTGGGCCCGCTAAACAACAATAACGGCTGCAACCAAAAAGTAGCCAGGCCTTGTGGTGGACACCTGTAGTCCCAGCTACTTGGGAGGCGGAGGCAGGAGAATCGCTTGAGCCCAGGAGTTGGAGATTGCTGTGAGCCATGATGCCAGAGCACTCTACCCAGGGTGACAGCTTGAGGCTCTGTCTCAAAAAAAAAAAGATGGTTCTTCCTCCAAACACACTTCTTTTTCCCTTGGGAGCTTCATTTCTCTCAAATGTGAACCTTAAAATTGCCCCTTGAGCAGGGCTGCCTGGTACCGACAGACACAAGCCGTGCATGTAACTGCCAATTTTGTAGCAGCCATATTAAAGAAGTAAAATTAATTCTATATTTAACAGAATATATCCAAAATATTGTTAAAACGCGTAATCAATATTAAAATTTTTCAGGAAACGTGTTCCTTTTGTGTGACACCGGCGTGTCTTTCACCCTGGCAGCACATCTTGCAGCCATATCTCAGGGGCTCCAGAGCCCCGTCTGTCCCCTGCCCCCTCATCGGGATGTTACTGTGTCTCCCTGTCCCCTCGTTATCTGTCTGCACTGCCCGGTGCATCTCTCTCCTCTCAGAGGGCAGAGAGCACCCACACGTGCTCCCCCAAGCCCCTGGTGTGCACAGTTCAGCCGGGGTGCCTGCGAGCCCCTCCTCTGACAGCAGCGCCAGGCCACAGTTCACGGCTGCCACCTGGGAGCCCTGGGGCATCTCTCCACACCCAGCAGCACATCCCTAAGGCAGGCAAAGTAAATGTCCTGCTCAGGTGTGCTGGTGGGACAGGCTTATTCCCAAGCCTCAGGAGGTGCAGCCCCCCTACTGATGAAGGCCCCCCTAAAGCTGCGGTCCATTGAGTCCGTTTAGAGTTCACGGACTAGTGGGCAGGAAGCCCCCCCCAAGCTGTGCAGGTTCTGACAAGTGGGCTCACGTAGGGCACTACTGGGGGCAGAAGAAAAGGGACAGAAGGAAAGGTCACTCCTGAGCAAGTATCAAACTTTTCAGACCCTCCTCCCTTTAAGCGGACCACGATGTGGACAGCTCCTAGAAACATAATGACAATGAGGTCAGCTGGTCTAACGTCACTGGGCAACATGGTGGCCAGAGGCTGTAATTCTGGGTCAGCACTCCGACCCCCCCCAAGGGGCACAGCCATCTGAAGTGCTCTGGGCCATGGATCACCCAAGAGTCCAGGCCCTTCCCAGCCCCTCCCCGCTGGCCCCATGGGCCAATCTGACTTCAGATCGGGACTCCCCTCCATATGGTTTCTGTGGGGAAACAGGAAGCAAAAAAAGTTAAGATGGACACGTGAGGGACAGCTCAAAACCGACAGCAGAAGGGTCAGCACCAACCAGGCACCGCACGTCCTGTGGCAGAGGCAGGGTGAGGGGGCCTGGGCAGCCCCGTGTCCACCCAGCAGAACCAGCAGGAGGGTCTGAGGCAGGGGTGAGGCCTGGTAGTGTCCCCAAGAGCCAGAAAGTGGGTGACTTCTACCCCACTTCAGGGCTGAGGAAGGGTGAGGGGACATAATGGCAGGGCGTGGGCAGACACACGCCACCTAGGGACTAACTCTAGTCGTCTACCTCGGTATGAAACCAGCGAGTCTGGGCGGTGGAGGAGACACTCTGGGCGGTGGAGGAGACACACAGGCAGGCTGCTGGTGGCCGTGCCCCGCTGCAGCACTCCACTCCGTGTGCAGGGCCAGGCTCCTTTGGACGTCATGGCTGAGGGACGACAGGGTTGGGCTAACTCCAAGGCCCAGATTCCACACCGGCAGTGGTGGGAAGGAAGTCACAGAAGCCACATGGCTTGGGAAGAGTCTGTACGTCTAGAGAGAGATGCTGAGAAGGGTAGGAAGGGAGCCACCACCAGAGCCGGTCCCAGGCCATGGGCGCAGAGCCGTGACTGTCTGAGCCTGGCGGCTCATTCTTAAGCCTCCAAGCGCCACTGGCAAACAGGCAGAGGAAATCCAGCTGGGGACAGCCACTGCACGAGAGAGTCACCACTTCTGCTCATCTGAGGAGCTGTGCTCTGGCAGATTGTGGCCGTGAGACAGTTTACATGGTGCTGGTGTGGAATACAGATGACTAATTAAAATCGAATAAGAAGACTGTCTCGGAGCCAAGGTGCAAAAACGAGGCCATCGGTGCAACTACAGGAGGGGGACGCTGAGCAGACACTGAACAGAAACACAGGGAAAGAGAAACAGATGCTAAAGACTCCTTAGCCCCTGGGGGACACAGCCCCTGGTCTGTTCTCTGGACTTGCTTTTTAAAATAAGCAGGGACAAGAATACATGAGCAGAAAGAACTCTGAAAAAGACAAGATTCCCAGCAGCAGTGGTCTGTGTTACTGGCACCTGCAAACCGCAGGATTACTGCTAGATGAAGAAAATAGACTTTCCCAGGAGAGAAGGAGAACGGACAAGTCACCCGGGGAACCACAGATGTTGCCCCCACCCCTCTCAAAAGGCTCTGGTCTTATACTCACTGGAATCTCATTTTGTTCCCTCTGTTTGTCCCCTGGAGGGTCTACAATGTGTCAACTCCTCTGACCATAGTGCTGAGCTAGGCATGTTTTGGCCAAAGTAGGAGGACAGAGCCAGCCTCATGGACTGACACGGCGGGCCCCGCACACCCACAAGACATTGGAGGGAAGATGATGCTGCGGCTTACCCTGCAGCTTGGGGACAATCCTGGCTGAGGCTCAGCTGGACTACAGGGTGGTAGGAAGAATGTATCGTGAGGCATCCACTTACTTTTTATGTGGGTGGCAACAGACAGAAACAAATTTTCCACGGACTTATTAAATCCTTTAAACTGACCAAGTTCCTGTAACTGAAACAGCGAGAGGGGAGAGGATGAGGATTAGGTCTGAGGACCTGTTTGCCCGAGCAGTCTCCGGGCGGCAACCCCAATACACCGGCAGGTGTGCGTGGGTGTGGGCGGGCCTGGGTGTGTGCATGCATGTCTGGAGGTGCAGAGAGCACCGTCCTCCCAAGAACCTCTTCATTCGGCATCCCTCCCCCATATTCTGACATTTGTTTTCAAGGAAGGAGCATTATCAGTGGGTTGTTGACAAGATGACAACTATCTCTTAGAAACAATGACTGGCATTTCATTGGCTCAAAGATCATACTGGAGCAAATTACTGCTGGTTTAATCGCCTTCCTCCTGCGGCTCCACCCTTCTGCCTGCAGAAGGGTTGTCGACATGGGCAGAATGTACGTGATACAGGGCCGAGGAGCGTACAAGGCACAAGATGACCAGTCTGGAGCCACAGAGTTCTGCCTCCCAAAGCAGAAGAGAGAAGAAAACGGGAGAAAAAACAGCAGAAAGATCACTTCCCTCTCCCAATCTCATTTATCTGCCCCCACCCAACAATCCACCCACACAACCATCCATCCATCAACGTCTTGGGCACACAGGTCCTAGAACAACTTTGGAGAATTTAAAGTCTTAAGGAAAAAGCAAAGCAAGATTGTGAAGCTCACCCAGGAGTCTCAGTTTGAAATTTAAAAGGGATTAAACGTATTTTCTCTCTCTTATCACCAGTGTATAGTTTCGGGTCTGGACCATAATAACAAAAGACACAATCTTGAAAGCCATAATCCCAAATGCTGAAATCCTGAAAAATCAAAATCCCTGAACTCTAAATTCCTAAAGTCTAAAATCCCTAACCTCTAAAATCCCTAAAATCCCAGTCACAGGATGCTGTCTCTGTCAGGAGGAACTCTTACCCTGTGCCTTTATTTGGAAATAAACTACAGCTTTCCTAGATGTCTATGGCTGTATGTTCATCTTTGCATCATTTCCAGTAGTGAAGGCATAAACTGTGTTGAGACTCTTGGAGAGTTCTAATTCATTCTACACATGTTTTTGCAAAGTTGACTCCACCAAAGTGTATTATCACGACATGGACTTTGTGTGTAACCGTGGTGTGTATACGGAGGGAAACTGTTAAAACTTTCTCAGTAAATGAAGAGATCTCCTTTTTGTACATCAGCATTTGTGAAAGATACAATTCCTGCAGATCTCCAGAAATTGTATCTTTGGCAACCATACGTGCGGTGATGACCCACTCTGGTTTTTGATCACTCTCGTATAAAGACTTGTTCATCACAGTATTCCAGATGACCGCAGATATAAAGTTGGGTGCACACAATTATCAACCATGGTGATGTGGTTTATACATGTCCCTTTCTGATCTATTTCTTTATGAATATGTTTCATCTGCTCATAACGGTGATACCCATGCAACTGTCATTAGCATACTTGAGTGTTTACGCTTGCAAATATATGTTATTCTTGCCTAATTAATTAATTAATTAATTTACTTGTTTATTCATTTATTTGTTTTTGAGACGGAATCTCAAGCTGTTGCCCTGGGTAGAGGGCTGTGGCATCACAGCTCACAGCGACCTCAAACTCTTGGCCTTAAGCGATTCTCTTGCCTCAGCCTCCCAAGTAGCTGGGACTACAGGTGCCCATCACAACGCCTGGCTAATTTTTTTTTTTTTAGTTGTAGTTGTCATTGTTGTTTGGCAGGCACAGACTGGATTCGAACCCACCAGCTCCGGTGTATGTGACTGGCGCCCCAGCCGCTTAAGCTATAAGTGCTGAGACTGGCCTATTTTATTGTATGAAGGCCTATGAAGTGTTCTATGAAGTGTTCTGTCCTGTTGGTCCAGTTTCTCAAATAATTGCCCTTTCAAAAATGTAAATAAATTATAAACAATTTTTTATTGTTTTTTCCAGAATTATATTTGGAGGATTTTCATCTTGCCAGATTTCAATAGTCAGAAATTATGGCATTCAGAATTGTGTCTTTTGGGGTTATGATTAGCTCCCATATCCCCCCATATACAGATATAATTGCTCCATTTTACAGAGTAACAATGAGAGAATCAAGACCTTTCTGTGGCATTTTATAGACATTATTATTTTGTTAAATCTCTCACAGCCCTTGGAGGCAAGCCAGAAGAATATGGATAGTTCTGGACCTAGGGTTTCTCGGCTTTACAATGGTGTGAACGCAATACACACTCAGGAGAAATTGTACTCTGAATTTGGATTTTGATCTTTTATTTTTACTGTAATATTTTAATTTGTATTATTATAAAATAATAACATTACTTTGTGTTAGATGATTTTGCCTGCCTCTAGGCTAATATAAGAATTCTGAGCTTGTTTAAGATAGGTGAGAGCGAGCTGGGATGTTTGGCAGGTTGGATGCATCAAATGCATTTTAAACTTAGGATATTTTCAGTTTATGATGGGGTTATCGGGACATAACCCCATCATAAGTCAAGGAGCATCTGCGTAATTATTTCCACCTCTTAGCAGGGAAAACCAGATAACTCCCCCACAACTAATTTCTTTGGTGCACTTTACAGTAGAGCCTTGAGACACACACTCACTTCATGGGCACTCCCACTCTCACACACCTGCAAACCTATTTCCCTTAGGACCCCCAGAGACCCTCCCCACCCTCATAGGTGCTTTGCAGAGGAGGAAAGAGGGCCAAGGATAAGCCGAGAGGAAAGATGCAGCATTGGGGGCAGGCAAAGGGCAACCCAGATGGTCCCAGGGCCACTGAACTCACGCAGGAGCCCTGCCCAACTTCATATCTGGCCTCGTTCCCTGCCTGGCTCTGTGACTTACTCCCAAGTCAAATCTCTTTGCTGCAAGGTTCTTAGTTCCCTCCCCTTCAGGGAAGCCCCCAGAACAGACACATTACCCTGCCAGGGCTACTGCCACAATGGCTCTCGCTGAAGGGAGGTGGCGTAGGAGGAAGCACAGAAATTTTGCTGCCAACGAAAATACAAGGATAAGAAACAGGTTATGAACTGTTCAAGTTACTGGCTTTACAACATAAACAAGACGTGTCATTATTTAAGTTCTCAGCTTTTTTTTTTTTTTTAACTGCCTTACCTTTTAGAAAAAGACCTAGTAGCCCTACTTGGACCTGCACTCTGCAAGAGGCATTATTTCCTGGTATCTAAACGTGGGAAGGGAGGGTCATGCTGTGTGAAGCCCCGGCCCCCCACTCCATCCATGGGCTCTGACACAGCAGGGTGTTCGGGGCCCTGCTTTGTCGCCTGGCTGCTGGGAACCCCAGGCCCTGTGTGTGTGCTTCCATCTGGACACCTGTGTCCTCGCAGGGCAAAGCAGCCGAAATGCCAAAAATGTTATGGATGTAAAAATCAACCAGGGGAGGAACTGAATTTAGTCTGTGCTAAAAGAAGTGAGAAGAAATAGAGGAGGGAAGGCTCGACGCCTGTGGCTCAACGGGCTGAGGCGCCGGCCACGCACACCTGAGCTGGCGGGTTCGAATCCAGCCTGGGCCACCAAACAACAATGATGGCTGCAACCAAAAAAAAATGGCTGGGCGTTGTGGCGGGCACCTGTAGTTCCAGCTACTTGGGAGGCTGAGGCAGGAGACTCGCTCGAGCCCAGGAATTGGAGGTTGCTGTGAGCTGTGATGCAACGGTACTCTATCCAGGGTGACAGCTTGAGGCTCTGGCTCAAAAAAAAAAAAAAAAAAAGAAAGAAATAGAGGAGGGAAAAATGAAAAAGTTCTGAGACTGAAAAATCTCCTCATAGGCCAGAAAGAATATACAAGTCGTGGGAAGCTTCCAGTAATACTTTTTAATAAATTCAGTATAATCTGGTGTGTGAATTATGGCCAGCTTCGAGACTAATAGGTTTGTAGAATTTTGTGCGAAGAGGTTAACATCTTTCACACCATTCATTATTCAATTCCAACGATGCTTATTTCACAAATATCTCTAAAGTACCAGGCACTGGGTAAAGTGTTAGAGATCGGAATGATTAAAGTAAAGCAAAGTAATGCTTGCTTTAGAATTTTATTTAATGTTCAATTAAAGATAATATTTAGTTTCCTTATGACTTTTCAGGAGAGTTTAAGAAACAAAACAGGATGTTTAGTGAAAAAATACTATGCTAGCTAGAAGGCTTTTCATTAGAATCTGGTAACATCTAAGTTTGAATCTTTTCCAAGAACTTTATCTTTTTTTTTTTTTTTTAAAAAGAGTTACATTCCAAAGCAGTGACATCTGAAAGTCAAGAGATCTGTAAGTCCTTTCAGAGTGTCCTCTGTGCCCCCACCCCCAGGGCCTAGGACGGTCTGTCCTTTGTAACACTCACCTCGGCTTCTGATAAGATTGCAAGAGCTTTGCTCCCACTGTCTCGTGTTTGCCTGGAAGAGATAGCAATAGAGGTCATTTATTAATAAGAATATAACTGAAATAACACAAATGCAGAAAGGAACACATTTATTTTTCTAATATCACTTCTTGTGGTTAAAAAGTAAGAGATTATTTTGGGGGATAGAAATGTTTTAAAATTAGACTGTGGTGACAGTTGTACAACTTTTTTAATTTACTGAAAACCATTTATTTGTACACTTAAATAAGTTTTATGTTACAGAATTTATACTCCATGAAAACTGTGGTTAACACACAAGTACACACAATAAAAGACTATCATTGGTAGGAATGACTCCTTTTATTAAAAGTTGATATTGAATTAGACTTTCTAAATCTGCATAATTTGAAAAACAGTTTAAGCTCCCAAGCTTTAATTTGTCCTTTGGAAACCTTTCATAATTGAATGAATGTATTTCTCCAAAGTTGCCTTGTGATGAAGATTAAATTAATCTTTTAAAAACTATAATCTACTTACTTCTAGTTATAGAGGCTAATAATTTCCTAAATAAGACTGCATCTGACATAGTACTCTTTTTGTTTCAAGAAAGTGTTTTTTTTGTTTTGTTTTGAGACAGACCCTCAAGCTGTCACCTTGGATAGAGTGCTGTGGCATCACAGCTCACAGCAACCTCCAAGTCCTGGGCTGGAGTGAGTCTCCTGCCTCCGCCTCCCAAATAGCTGGGACTACAGGCGACCGCCACAACGCCCGGCCATTTTTTGGTTGCAGCCATTATTGTTGTTTGGCGGCCTGGGCTGGATTTGAAACCGCCAGCTCAGGTGTACGTGGCTGGCACTTTAGCCCGTTGAGCTAAGAAAGCACAAGAAAGTTTAATGATGCATTAAGATTCCTGAAAGAAAACTCTGCAAGTTCACAGTTCTATGAATACAATGTTTCCTGGACAAATGCATAGGAAGGGGTCAACCCAAACCCGGCTCAGCCCTGGAAGCCCTTTCGCTTGCTCAGGGAGGTCCTCTGAACCAACACATAGCCCAGACCACCACACCTGTGCCCCCTGGCAGTTCGGTCTAGCTCCTGTCTTAAATGTTTGGAAGATTTTATCCATTCCAAAGAAAGACTTACATGTTAGCATCAGGTCAGTAAGTCACAAGGATAATAAGAAAATCAGATGGCCAGAGAGGTCTTTGGGAGGGCAAATGGCATCTGATGTCAAGCCCTTGATAACAAGCCCCAAACCTTAAACCAGGGAGGTAGTTCCAGAGTCAGGGGTCCTAAGTCTGGCTGCCCCTAGGGAGTGTAGGAACCCCTGAGATCTCATGGAAAATTCGGAGCCCGTCTGCCTGTTGTGCATTTTCTGGGGTTCATGAGCCCCCCCTTTAAGAAATGCTTCTCTAAGGCAGAACAAGAAGGCCGATAGGCCTTGCCCGAAGGCGGACCGCTCAACTAGTTAGAACAAGCTCGGACAGCTGCTTGCAGCCACCTTGAAGAAAATACCGAGGTGGGACTCAAAAGGGGAGAAAAGTTCACTGCATCATCAATGTCATGAAGGCTAGGGAAAAAACAGCAAAGAAAAAGAAAGAAAACACCACCACCCTTATCCGGCCTTTCCCGGGGTGAAAAGAGAAACCCCAGCGGACAGGGACTTCTGAGCACTCTGCGGGGAGGCGCGGTGATTGACAGCCTCCTCCCCAAAGGGTCGGCCCCAGGGTTGTCGCAACAGCGTTCCGAGGCACAGCCGCCAAAGCCGCTCCCTCTTCCCGAACCGATGTTATCTCTCTGCCGCCCGAAGCCCTTCAGGGGCGCCCCAGTGTCCAGGTCCCACGTGGCGTCCCCCGGGGCGTCCCCACCTGCCGGGCCACCCCTCCCGCCCTCCTGCGCTGCCCTTTCCACTCCGGCGGCACTGACGACGTGCGGCTTCCAGCCCCGCCGACCCGGCCGGGCAGTTCCCGGGCGTGGCCGCCCTGGGCGCCCCCACACCCCCGGCCCGCAGGAGGCCGCGCCCGCCCGCCCGGGTCTCTGCTGCCCCCTGCTGGACGCGCTGCCCGGGCTCTCGGGATGGTCACCAGGCTCCAGGCGTCGGGGGGCGGGGCGCGGCGGCCCCACGGGGACCGCAGCTGATGACCCCGTGCACACCGAAGTCTGCGTGTCATTCGACTTTTATGTGTCTCGAAGATGGTCGTGTTGATATTTCTAACCACTAAAGACATGTCAGAGCCGGTCTTAGCTCAGGGGACGCTCCTTGCCAGGCCGAACTTGGATGAGCCTCGGATGAGACTTGGGGACCGGGGTGCGGTTCCAGACGAGGAGAAGCGCGGGCCCACGTGGCTTTCGTCCACCCCACTGCTGGCTGTCATTTTACTTTCTCTGCTAAGCTGGCTTTTGTGCCACGACTTGCCCACTGCACCCACAGCCGGGAAGGGTGGGAATCCGAGTTGGGACGAGGCCACGAGGCCTGCAGGTGGGCGGCTCCGTCCCCTCCGCTCATGTTGGGGGCAAAACACACAGGTGAAGCAACCACCGAGTTCCCGAAAGCTCAGAGTCCTTAATTTTAGGAATGTTTTCATGTTTGTCGCTTTAAGATTTACTCTGCTTAAATCTTCAAGAAGCAAGGCCTGTGTGTTTGAGGAGCTTAGCCCTGAGTGTGCGGACGCTGGGGGACCGCTGGTGGGGGGCAGACAGGAGCAGCACCCTGGGGGGAGGGCGGCACCCTCCTCACCCCTCCCTGGGGGCACAGTCTGGTCCCTTCCCTCCTCCCCGCCCCCACCTGTCCACCTCCAGGGACACATGCGGTCCTGCTTCTGCTCTGGCTGGAACCTGCTGCCTCTGTGGGTATAGCTGAACCATCCTCAACCTCTATTCAAGGCTGTTAATGGGCCGAATCTCTTTGGGTGTCCCCAAAAAGATAAGTTGAAGTCCTCACCCCTCGCACCTGTGAATGTGACCAGATTCGGAGATAGAGTCTTTGCAGATCAAGTTAAGTTGAGGGCATTAGGCTAAGTCCTAAAAGTTCTAATCCAATACAAGTGTCCTTACAAACCGGAACCATCAGGAAACACAGACAGACGTGGGCAGAGGGGGGAGGACATGAGATGGCCAGTGACGAAGGGGACAGAGACCAGAGTGACGAGGTACACGCCGAGGACTGCTGAGAGCCACAGAAGCTGGCAGAGCAAAGGAAGGGTCCCCCCTCGGAGCGGGCGGAGGGAACCCAGTCCTGCTGAAACCTTGATTTCTGATTTCCAGCTTCCAGAACTGCAAGACAGTTGGTTTCTGCTGTTTGAAGCTGTGCGGGTGGTGGCACTCCTTACTGAGGCTGATGCAGGGCCCTCTGCGCCTCTCCAGGGGCACCTCCTGCTGCCCCCTGGTGGAGCTGAGCTTCTTGGCCACCCTGCACCCGCCCCACACCTCAGGCCTCCTCCGCTTTTCTCCACCTGGAGGGACCTGTCCACACTCCTCAACCTCCTTCAAGACCCCCTAAGGCAGGGTCTTTCAACCTTTTCATCTCCGGCACACTTGAACCTATAGTTCAATTTCTGCAGCACACTTAAATTATGTTGATCAAAAAGAAAAAAAACAAAGAGTTAAAAAAAATCAATGTACGGGCGGCGCCTGTGGCTCAAAGGAGTGGGGCGCCGGCCCCATATACCGGAGGTGGTGGGTTCGAACCCGGCCCCCCGGCCAAAAAAAAAAAAACTGCCAAAAAAAAAAAAGAAAGAAAGAAAATGAATGTACTTACTGGGCTTTGAACTTCTTTTGAAAATAACTTAATGACTGATCTTTAAAAATTCTCATGGCACACCTGAGATCCTCTCATGGGACACCAGTGTACCATGGCACACAGGTTGAAAATCACTGGTATTACGGTGCATCTTACAAGGGTGCAAGTGAAAATTACTAAATGTAGACTATAAATGTCTTCATATAGTGATTAAAAGGCCATGAAGGCTATGTTAAATAGTTCAGTGAAAATATTCCAGATTGGCTCGGCGCCTGTGGCTCAACTGGCTAAGGCGCCAGCCACATACACCTGAGCTGGCAGGTTCGAATCCAGCCCGGACCCGCCAAACAACAATGAGGGCTGCAACCAAAAAATGGCCAGGCGTTGTGGTGGGCGCCTGTAGTCCCAGCTACTTGGGAGGCGGAGGCAAGAGACTCGCTTGAGCTGAGGAATTGGAGGTTGCTGTGAGCTGTGATGCCACGGCACTCTATCCAGGGTGACAGCTTGAGGCTCTGTCTCAAAAAAAAAAAAAAAAGAAAGAAAGAAAATATTTCAGATTGTATATGAAGTCTGCACATTATGCCCCGTGATTGCACCAATGTACACAATTATGATTTAATAAAAATTTAAAAAAAAAGAAAGAAATGCTCTGTGAACCAAGTGGAAATGAGTTCTGAGCGGTTGGTCAGGATCATATCACAGTTTGCACAAGAAAACAGTCAGGCACCACCAATGTGATCAAGGAAAATTCTGCTCATTTTTATAACTGAAGTTCTAAAAACCCTGAGCTGTGGTGAGATCTGCGGCCTCCAGCAGCTCTTTGCTCCTCAGCTGGGATGAAGCCCCTCAGCCACCCGAGTCTCCAGGTTTTGTCAGTGCAATTTCTCTATTTCAATAGGGCAACTGATAATCAAGAAGTTAGGCTCGGCGCCTGTGGCTCAGTGGCTAAGGTGCCAGCCACATACACCTGAGCTGGCAGATTCAAATCCAGCCTGGGTCCGCCAAACAACAATGATGGCTGCAAGCAAAAAACAGCATGATGGCTGCAACCAAAAAACAGCCGGGGGTTGTGGTGGGAGCCTGTAATCCCAGCTACTTGGGAGGCTGAGGCAGGAGAATCACTTGAGCCCAGGAGTTGGAGGTTGCTGTGAGCTGTGATGCCACAGCACTCTATCCAGGGCAATAGCTTGAGGCTCTGTCTCAAAAAAAAGAATAGTTATATTTCTTCCTAAATCTATAAAACCTTTTTTCACAGAAACAGATGATATTATGAAATTAGTTTGAAAAAAAAGATTGGTTGACATTTATTACATAAGTGATTGTTTCTTCTAACATCTAATTTTTGCTCCTCTTTTGCTTAACTAGATTTGTGACTGATGACATAGCTTTATGAATAGCATAAGCCCTGTTTTAACTAAGTGGATCATTGGGCTAGAAATAGAGATTCCTCTGCTGTATTTCGAGCTCTGAGTAGTCCCGTGACCTTAGACAACCTTCTTAGCTGGAATCTCAAATTATCCTAATCATAACTAAAATGTCATTTTCCACCTACTGGATGTATTGCATAAGGGTTGTGATGTGATTAGCCTCCTTTATACAAATAATATGAATTACTCCAAAAAAAGGAAAAGTGCCATAAAATTATTTCTACATTAATGTCACATTTAATAACCTGCAAAGCTAACCTGACTTAGCTTTTAATAGGACAAGATAGTAAACTCAAATAGAAGAACAGAGTTTTAAAGTTATAGTAATTTTTGGTAAAGTATATAGTAGCTTTCATATGTATGTAATAATTCATTTAACTAAAAGACCATAATTATCTTTAATATTAGGGCAAGAGGATTCAATAGTCTTAGGGCTGTTATTACGTACTGCATCATGATTAATATCAAGTCGCAATATTTCATCCTCAGACATAAGGATAATAATACTGTCTCAGTTGTGTTTTGTTTTGTTTCAGGGGAGTTAAATGAGCTGATGGGCGTGCAAACTGTCTGACATAGGGTCTAATGCACTTGAGGTACTTTAAAAAGTCATATTTTATATTTTTTCAAGAAATCCATGCCAGGAGTGGCGGCTCACACCTGTAATCATAGCAGTCTGGAGGCCAAGGCTGGTGGATCACTTGAGCTCACAAGTTCAACGCCAGCCTGAGCAAGAGCAAGACCTCCATCTCTAAGCCACTCTACCAATGGTGACAAAGTGAGACTGTGTCTCAAAAAAAAAAAAGAAAGTCTCGGTGCCTATGGCTCAATGGGATAAGGCACCAGCCACGTACACCTGAGCTGGCAGGTTCGAATCCAGCCCGGACCCGCCAAACAGCAATGAAGGCTGCAACCAAAAAATGGCCAGGCGTTGTGGTGGGCGCCTGTAGTCCTAGCTACTTGGGAGGCGGAGGCAGGAGATTCGCTTGAGCCCAGGAATTGGAGGTTGCTGTGATACCACGGCACTCTATCCAGGGTGACAGCTTGAGGCTCTGTCTCAAAAAAAAAAAAAAGAAAGAAATTTTTGACTTTTATTGTTGCCACATATTTCTTTAAAATATCCTTGCCTAAAAATAATAATAATTATTATTATTAAAAAATAAAAATATCCTTGCCTGTCAGTGTGATACTATTCTTCAATGGATATAAAATTTCAGTCATGTTAGAAGAATAAGTCATAGGCTGGGCGAGGCGGCTCATGCCTATAATCCTAACACTCTGGGAAGCCAAGGTGGATGGATTGCTTCAGCTCAGGAGTTTAAGACCAGCCTGAGCAAGAATGAGATCCCATTTCTACTAAAAATACAAAAACAAGCCAGCGTGGTGGTAGGCGCCTATAGTCACAGATGCTCGGGAGGCTGAGGCTGTAGGATCGCTTGACGTCAGCAGTTGGAGGTTGCTGTGAACTAGACTGACCCCATGGCACTCTTGCCTCGGCAGCAGAGTGAAGCTCTGTCTCAGGAAAGAAAAAAGAAGGCATTATCCAACGTAATGCCTACATGGCTGTAATACTGTGCTCTTCAGAATTATTAAGAGGGTAAATATCATGTCAAGCGTTCTTCAAAAATGATAACAGAAGAAAGCAAAGGGACATTGTGCAACTTGGGGTAGTTGGTCGTATCCATTACCCTGATGGCATCGTGAGTGTTCACATCTGTCCAAACTCTCAAAACTGTACGCAGTTTATGTGTGCAGTTTTCATGTATCCATTATAACTTCACAAAGCTGTTTTTTAAAGAAAATTTAAAATTTTTAGACAAAGAGTAGAATAAAATGTTTCCCCATTTGTTGAGATAGTTAGAATGACTCTTGTTATTTAGAAGTCCAAAAAGAGCTTTCCTAACACATTATGCCCAGCTACTTCATGAAGCTCTAAATTGTTGATAAATTCTACTTGGTACACGTACATTCCCTGTTTTCATACGTGTTGGATAAGTAGTGTGTGAATTCTCTCTCTTTAGAGTCACCCAAGTAGATTTTCTCACCTGATCTTATCAAATACGTGGAGAATGCATGCTTTGGGAAGGGGCCATTTGTTTGATCTAATGGATAAAATAAAACATCCAAAATGAAACAAATTGTCCTCATGCCCTATTTTCCTGACCATCGAGAAGAAAACTCATAAATCTGGGTTCTTTCATCTCCATTTCACATTTCATCTTCACTTTCCATTTCCAAAAAAGCAGCAATTTATTTTGAAAAAAAGTATTTAGTTAAGGGTTGGCTCCATGTCTCCTCTCTGAAAATAAAAAATTTACTTAAAGGCAGCATGATTCATCACTACCATCTCAAACACTAAGACAGAGAATCCTCAGCCAACACTGGAATGCATGTTTGTATTAAAAGAATTTGGCATTCCCGAGAAGAAGCAAGCAGTCAGTGGTCCAAGAAAACTTATCCGATGACCTTCGGGGCCAAGTTGAGGAATAAGGAACATATGTATATCTTTGACATCCTGTATTCCCTCCACTCTCTAGCCACTCAATCTTGCCCTATTCCTCTTCTCACTCCCTTCATTCTTCTGCTAATAAATGAAATTTTAAATTTTAATATTAGCGGAATATAGTTTTTTGTTTTTTGGGGTTTTTTTTTTGAGACAGAGCCTCAAGCTGTCACCCTGGATAGAGTGCCGTGGCATCACAGCTCACAGCGACCTCCAATTCCTGGACTCAAGCAAGTCTCCTGCCTCCGCCTCCCAAGTAGCTGGGACTACAGGCGCCCGCCACAACGCCTGGC
Organism: Perodicticus potto; assembly: GCA_963574655.1. Classification (NCBI taxonomy): domain Eukaryota; kingdom Metazoa; phylum Chordata; class Mammalia; order Primates; family Lorisidae; genus Perodicticus; species Perodicticus potto. Next base: position 114,772 of record CAUYRH010117817.1, read on the forward strand.
CATTTTTTGGTTGCAGCCGTCATTGTTGTTTGGCGGGCCCAGGCTGGATTCGAACCCGCCAGCTCAGGTGTACGTGGCTGG